>JABFEV010001877.1:0-12383 GCA_013618395.1 Fusarium domesticum
CGGCACCCCCTCCTCCACCCTCAGGATCGCCTCCTGGAGTCAGCGGCGGATACGGTGCCGTAAGTGACATCCACATCGAAAACTTTTGTCGTCGAAGTGCGAAACACTAACAGGACGTAGGTCCCTCCCCCGCCAGGTCTATGAGGATGCCTTTTCAGGCCTTATAGCATGGAGGACGCATATATTCCCCAGAAAAAATCAAATTAGTTTCGGGAACACGGCTTTGTACGTAAACGTTCCCGGTCTACACTTGGGAAAAGAGAGTGTTGATCTAGGTCATGCACCAACCAGATTTACTTGAGAGCTTTTATCGCACCGCGTTGCTTTCGATGCGCTGCTCGAGATAGCCCTTCCCTTCCCTTCCCTACTCAGTAGGTCACACAAGAATGGAGTTTTTTGAGCAATAATTGGCACAGCAGAACTTGGACGCATCCGTTATTTTATTTTTCTGAAGACTGATATAAACAGTGAAGAAGTGCCTGCATTGGATTGGTATAAAAAAAAGTAGTCATCGACAGTGAGCTTTCACAGGTCGAAGTTGTAGTTTGGTTGTAGAGTGAGTCTGAATTATGTACTCCGTATGGTACGTACCTATTATTAGCTTGACGATGGGGATTTTTTTTTGGCTGCACAATCCCATGTGAGTTCACTTCTTATCGATAAGAATGGGACATGCAACATCAAGGTCCCCCCCTCTTGTCGCATGAGCTCCATCGCCAACTCCAGCCTCTATACAATCAGCCGGCGGATTTTTAGCATCTTGGTTGAGAACAACAGGTCGAGCAATTCACTTTTAAATTTTGTACCTTGACCTTCTCGTACGTCAGACGCGAGACTTTGCGATAATGAAAAGATGAGCCATCAGCGATATCCCTCCCATGATCCCGTCAAGGAACCCCATTCCATCTCTCTCAAGGTTCTCCGGTGAGCCCTTAGTTCTCTTCCACGGTAGCCTGCCATTGCCCCCCCATTGATCTAACGTTGTTCTTTCTCTGTGCAAGGCTCTCCCGTCCTTCGCTCGTCACCCAGTACCCTGTAGACCCTCCGTCCTTGATCGGTGCTGATACGTTGACGAAATCCGCTCCTGCGCCCGCTTCACTCGCCTACCGCTCCCAGACCAATTCGAACCCTTCGCCCTTCCTACTTAGCCCAATCGTCAATCTTCCAGTGTCGTTTGGGTCTGCGTACGTTGGGGAGACTTTCAGCTGCACGCTATGCGCGAACAATGATCTCCCGGTTGACGCGGCAAAGCACATCCGTGATGTCCGCATCGAGGCAGAGATGAAGACGCCCGGGATGGGCGCTGTTCAGCGCCTCGAGCTCGGCCCGTCCGGAAATCCGGAGGCTGACCTCGAAGCTGGGGGTACACTGCAGCGGCTTGTCTCGTTCGACCTTAAGGAGGAGGGGAACCACGTTCTCGCCGTCACAGTGAGCTATTACGAGGCCAGTGAGACGAGTGGGCGCACGAGGACATTCCGCAAGTTGTATCAGTTCATATGCAAGGCGTCCCTCATCGTGCGGACCAAAGTCGGCGCTCTGGAAGCAAACGCTGGGAGCAGCAGGCGGTGGGTCCTCGAAGCCCAGCTGGAGAACTGCAGC
This sequence comes from Fusarium domesticum, assembly GCA_013618395.1. Classification (NCBI taxonomy): domain Eukaryota; kingdom Fungi; phylum Ascomycota; class Sordariomycetes; order Hypocreales; family Nectriaceae; genus Fusarium; species Fusarium domesticum. Next base: position 1,600 of record JABFEV010001877.1, read on the forward strand.
GACGACGTGGTTCAGCTGGAGAAGGTTGTGTTAGACCTGGAGGCTGGGCTTCGGTACCGCGACTGCAACTGGGAGGCGAGCAGGAGTGCGAAACCGGTGCTGCACTCGGGCGAGGTGGAACAGGTGTGTTTTATGGTGGAGGACGGCGGCAGCGGCAGCGGTGATGGTGCGGAGCCGGACGACGGCGTAGAGGTGACACCGGACGGGAGGATCATATTCGGGTCGTTGGGTATAGGTTGGAGGGGACAGATGGGGAACAGGGGATTTTTATCAACAGGTAAGTTGGGCACACGCGTATCCCGATGATCAAACGGGTTGCGGTTAGGAGTAGTGGGATATGGTATGGGATGACAGCTGGGAGATACTGCTACGGCGGGATATGGAGAGACATGTTTGCAGTGGTCGGTATAGATGAAAGGCTTAGCTGGATGGTGTAGATAAATATGCATGGGGGCGTTTTGTTTTGTTTGAGCTTTTATCATTGTTGATGACTTTCTGCCTGCCTCTCTCGACATCAACTAGCTTGTCGTTTCCTAATGGAGCATGGTGTTTCCAAGATATCAGTGATGGATAGGCACTGAATTCTGTGACGGGGTGTAGCTTCATGTTGAGAGGTGTGCGAGGGGGGATGTCATTTTAGTAGGTCTTTACGATTATGTGTAGGTGGGTATAAAATGAAAAAGTGTGAACTTTGATATAGAACAAGTTGTCTTTGGTTCCAATGTTTTCTTTATATGAATGAGCATCTCGAGTATAATAGCGGAACCTATCAAGCTGATTACAGTGGTTCATCGGGAAATTAAGTGTCGATAATGATCGACCAGAACGAACATGACACTAAGATCTATGATGGATAGGTATTTAATAGGTACATATCTGTACAGCTTTAGTGTGGAGCGTGACCTGAAACAACCAAAGGCGGCCGTTGTGCCTATTGCTTGTAGGAGGCTCCCGTCATCTACTTTAAGGAAGTGTTGTGAGATCCAGTCAAGTCACAGCCCGTAATCGCAGTGCTAATGGATATATCAGCAAGGCCAAAGTTATCTTGGTAATGAATCGCTATGACCTCGAGCCTCGAGTATCTTCAAATTTGCACATATCCCTTGAATACTAGGAATTTAGAAACTGTGATAATTACCTAGGCACTAGTATGTAGGGCCACAGTCAATGGCCATAATTATTATTCTCCTCTCGGTACGGAGTACAGTACACACCTATCTCCTCTCGTAGGCAATAGAGCCTATCAACTCGATGGCCTCGGATTGGCTGACGCGGTGGGGAAGCATAACAAACAGAGACGGGGTTTTTGGATTACGGAGTAGAACGTGTTGGTCTCGCGTGTACTCCGTATCTTTTCCTCAATTCATACCTTCTTCGTACGGAGTACTGACGTACAACATCCTTTGGCGCTGCGTTGTACCTGCATCAAATAATGGGCCGTGCTTTTCGTATCACCCCTCTCGAAAGACGTCCAGGGGGCGCCCGCATTGTTAGGTTGACTCGAAGTTGTGTAGGCGCACCTGTTTTTCTTTTGTCCCTGGACTACTCTGTAAATGGGCAAGGGGCGGCCAGCGCATAAATACAACCAAGAACGTATTCGATATGCCTTTGGTCAAGATCTTGAGACAGTGTTTGTAGAGGGTTACGACGTGAGAGATAGAGTGAGGTTTGATGACTTGGATATAGAGCATGTCTCGTTGACAACACAGACTGTTTAGGGAGGCTGATCCCAAAGAAGAAGGACTACTACACCCAATGTAGACCCAAACCCGTGACGATCAACTAGAGCTTTATCTGCCGTCGGGGTCTAGAGAGCAATTGCTGGGTTGTATCGCGTACGTGTTCGTATCCATGTACAACGTACTACGTAGTTGTAGATGTTGCTAATGGGGGGGGGTTGATCTAGTCACTGGATGACGTAGGAGTAAAACAAGTCCCTGAAAAAGAAAGAAAAGAGGTGTCGAAGAAACAAAATAAGTTAAGGAAAAAAGCAAAGAGATAAACAAACACGCGAGCTAAAATCCCATGCATCCTCCTTGCACGAATTTCCAACAATGCAGGACGGAGCCTCGACAAGTGGCCGTTTCTGCAACTTGTTCTGGTGAAGAACGGTGAAGGTGGGAAAGGAAAACTACAACTAGAGTAAAAAGGGAAAAAGAGGGCTTCATGGGGGGGGGGGGGNNACACACACACACACGCACACAACACACTCTTGGTCTATAGCACCAATCGGGTATTTACAAAATGGCTGTCTGTTGGGCTTGGAAGGAAGGTGTTGATTATTCTTCGTCATGAAGCAACTCGTCCAATTCAGCAACAACCCGGTCAAGTGTTACCCATTAAAACCCCAAAATATGAAACGTCCAACATGGAGTATCAAAGCATGGACCCGGAGCTGTGATGCAGGGTCTGTCCAACTTGGGAGATTGACAGCCACGTATGCATCGTTGTATAGCCCTTGCTATCATGTAATGTTGTCCCTGTTGCTCCTGCAGCTACTACTGTAATCGGAAGCTGTACATGTTGGATTTTTGTTTGTTGTTCATGAGCTGCCACTAATAGGGCATTCATTCACTTGGATTAAGGCTGACCAAAAAAAAACACAAAAAAACAAAACAAAGCGCAGCACAATATGACACGATATCTACTCGGCCGAGGCTTCAGGCAATGATTCACGACGTTTCATCAATCTATCAGTCATATACTTTTCCGAGTGGCTACTCCCATGTAGACGGAGACGCAGATGCAGCCAGACAGGCAAAATACTCGATCGACGCACATTCAGTTCGTACTGAGCCTGGTAACAGATCCTGTCTTACCTCGCCTCGCCTATTTGTCGGTAGCCCATGAAACTTGGGGGCCGGAATTAACGACTGTGGGTGTTGTATGTAGAGTTGAGAGATAAACGAGACGGGCTGAGACGAAACATGAGGTTCTCCATTGCTACCGCACTGACACAAACGCGACTCTGTAGATACAGCTGCAAAGACACTAACTAGTCCTTCACACGTACTGCGTGAGTAGGTAGTAGATATGGGTATGTGGGGGAATACATCCATTAAACACATTCAGAGAAAAAGGTACAACTCGACCTATTCCTAGCCAAGGAGCGCCAAAATAGCACGCGTGGTGGCCCCTGGAGCAGCTGGCGCAAGAGTTTGGGAGGTTTGCTCTAGTTCAGCTGTTTCCCCCCTTCCCCCGAGAATTAAAACGTTGGAAAGGGCGCGGGAGGTTCAAGTCGGATCGTGGGCTGACTTCCATGGAAGAAGACGAGGGGGGACTTGTTGGTGAGTGCCCGATCTGTTGCTTCCTGACTCAGTAAAGTGAAGAGATACCTGGCAATGAATATCAGTCCAATGTGAAGGTAACGTGCTTGTCGGGACCAAGTTTACCCTGGGAAATCCAGGGTGAATCCAACACTCCCTTGTCCATCAGTCTGAATCCGTACAACGCAACCTACTACTGTAGGTCTAATCACTCATCCTAGTAGGTATCCTAGGGATGGTTGCTGTCGTGGGTTGTCAGAAAACAGAAGATGGCTATGATGGTGGAGGGGTATAGCCCGTGGTTGGCTCCAATCCAAGGCGTCGTCCCGTCCACTGTAGGCCTAACCCCCGTTGGATGGGGGGTGTTCAGTGGAAGTCCCTTGGAAAAAGGTCCCCTAACCTAACTGGCAAACTTGCGATGGACTACGGATTCTTAGGGCCGAGGCACGAAATGGGTGCTGCCCTGGCTCTTGGGCATCATCTCTCCAGAGCTGTTCGTTGTGCATTCTGAGGAACGACCTCGCCCCCTTAACTGAGCTGGGAGTTCTCGTTCGTGTTGCGCAAATGATTAAACGTGCACGGAGACAAGGTCTTTATTCACCATCACCTAGCTAATAGGCACGTGGTCTGCGTCTGTCTATCAGTACCCCTGGTCTTCAAGTGGTGGGACACCTTTCCCGGGCCACCATCACCGCTTGACGCCACCCGTTGAGGCCCCTGTCCACACCATCCTTCCAGCCCGTAGACCAGTACCTAAGGTACACCTACCTGGACTTGACCTGTTGGACGCCCAAGCCTGGAGCCTCTCCTGCCTGCCCGGTGCCTCCTGATTCTTGCGTCCTCTCACCATGTCCGGGCTCTTTTTCCTTCTCTTCGTCTCTATTTTCGCCCGGGCATCTTGTTGCAATCCTGACTTTGTTGCCTTTTTCTTTCTTTCTTTCTTTCCTTCGTTACTTTCTCGCGGGACTCTGTTGTTATTTTTCTCTTATATTTTTCATCCAAACGAATCGTATCTCCTCGTTCACCTAAGAAAATACGCAAAAAACACGCCTACCCATATTTAGTTTGCTCAGGCTTGCGCTGGGCGACTGGCTCCGTCCCCCCAAGTCCCACTGCATTCTCCTCTCAACTTTCTAATCGACCCCCTCCCTAATATTGTATTGGGAGAACTTAATACAGTAGCCTTCAGTAAGTCGCTCGTCAAGGTTACCTTTTTTTTTTCCTTTCCCTTTCTTTACCAGACTTCTTCTGCCTTCTTTATACACAAGTGCTCTCTGTCTTCCCCTCTCCTTCAGCTTGTGCTGACTTGGCTTCTCAGTACTGTAGCCCATTCTTGAAACGAGCTCTCCTACCAGATCTCTTCTGATCATACCAGGAACCCAGAAACGAGTCCAAAAGCCGATGACTACCCATACTCTTCTGCCTGACGTCTCATCCTCCAATCCACGCCCGCTAGCGGCTTGAATCTGGCAACTGACATGTCATGGAGACCTCATCAATCCCTCTGGCCGATTACTTTTGGATCGCTGGCATAGAGTCAGTGTCCTATAACGACCCCTCACAACCGACCGCTACTGCACCCCTCGATTCCACCATTGTCGAGGATGGCGAGCCTGACGACGACTTCACAAATGGCAACAAGTCAAGGGCGAGCGCAAGACACTCGCGTCAGAGCTCCTCGAACCGTCTCTCTCGAATCTCGCTCACCGATCGCTTCTCCATCCACACTCTCGACGAGACCGACGGTAACACCAAGAGTAACCGCAGCAGCGCCACAATTCGTCCTATAAACCCTCCAAACCTTTCTGCTTCGAATGGTACCGGCTCCAATGGTCTGGCCCCCGATGGCTCCACCCTCATGGGCGACTTCGATTTCGATAAGGCCCTTGTCAAGTTCGCTGCTGAGCGTGAGGTCTTCCTAGAAGACTTGACCTTTAGCGCTGGTGCTAAGGTCCAGGCGAGGGCTCCCATGGTTAACCCCCGAGCGGAGAGAATCAAAGCCGAGGAAAGCGACAGCGGCAGACTGAGTCCTCTCAGAAGCATTAAGGGTAGCATCCGCCGCAAGATGAGCTTCAGAGACATGAACAGCGTTCGCAAGCAGCCCAGCACGAGAGTGAACACCAACCGAGCATGTATGTTGACCCCCTTCCCTTGGGCTTGGTTCATGGCCCTTCTCAAGTGCCGCATGTCACACGCATACTGCATAACGGAGTTGTAGGCTAACCTGAGAAACTCAGCTTCGATCCGCACCACGAGGCGACTAAGCAATTATAATTCCGTAATACCACCTCCAGAACCTCTCAACACAGACCCCGACATGCATCCTCTCAAGCGACGCTTTGAACCAGTGCTCCTCGATCGATATCCCCCTCAGGAGGCGACCGACGAAATCAGTCGACGTGGCAGGTTCCCAGACTACGTGCCCATGTTCGCTTTCCCCAACGATATTCAGATTGTCTCCTCGGATGACCGGCCACGATCTACCTGGCATGGCTTTACCATGACTTCGGATGACAACTCCAAGCTGTACGGCATAACCATCATCATTTGGACCGCCCTCACGGCCGACGTTGCCGAGGAGGTGGAGAAGAGGTGCGAAGAATGGCGGCAATCCCATATGTCCAACGAAGAGCGAGAGCTTGCCGCCAGCCTGGGCGTAAGATTGGCTGGCGAAAGAACATATCTTTCACAGCTGCTCTCGAAGCTGCCTACGATCCCTTCCGGCTCACCGGCTCGTGAGAGACTAGAGGACGAGATCAGCACTGTTGAGGAGAAGATCTCTCTCATGACGGACATGCTCAGGCCCCTGAGACATGGTGCCGCATCCAGAATTGAGGGTCTCACCGCGGGCGAGAGTGGTCTCTGGACACCCAGAGCGTATGGCATCTTGGGTCGCGACCCCGCTCACATGTCGTTCTGGAAGGAATGGCTAAAAGCAATCGTCACTCCCATGACCGACGGGGGTGTGTTGAGGATTCCTCCCAGTTCGCCCAAGGTTGGTCGCTGGCAGCCACTAGAACGCTACGTTGTCAACCTGTGCACAGAAGCGTTCAACCCCCTGGGGTCCAAAACGCAGGTCGAATTAGGCGTGAGGGAGCTGCGTCTACACGCCCGCTCAGAAGCCCATAATGAGCTCCCCGGGTCTAGGTCAATTGACCTTTACTCACTATTCCGATGCTTGTCACTCGAGAACATTGTCGCGCTGTTCGAATACACCATGGCCGAGTCTCGCATCATCTTCCTCTCATCCCATACCAGCATGCTGCACCTGGCTTGCCACGCGTTGGCAAACCTGCTCTACCCTTTCAAGTGGGCGAGCATTTTTATCCCCGTACTGCCTGCTCGGTTGCTGTCGGCACTGGAAGCTCCTTGCCCGTATATTGTGGGCATCGAACGACGTTACGAAAACATTGAGCTGCCAGAGGACGATTATGTGCTCGTCGATCTGGACAAGGACACCATTGATGCGACTTGTCAACCAGTTCGCCTTCCTCGCCAGCCTCGAAGGAAGCTCATGTCCCTTTTGCAGATCGCCGCTCCTCACAAGCTCAGATATGGTGTGGCAACGGGACCCCCTCCCTATGCCATGGAGTCGTACCCCTACGATGCCTTCTCCAGCGAGAACGGCGCTATCTTCAGAGAGAGCACTGCTAAGAGCACGCTTGGTAAGTGGGCATCGCAAAACTCATCCGGGTTTGGGGAGCAAGACCCTCCAAGTGAAGTTCATGCCCCGGTCTTCAATGCTTTCGCCGTTGCCAAGGTGGACAATGGCAGGTCGGATAGGCCCAACACGAGCAGGTCAGGCAAGACCAGCCCCCAGTCTTCTGTCTCGCCGGTATCGACAACATTCCCTCCCATGCCTTCGACTCCTGTCTCGAGAAGCGATTCCGGGTTTGCCCTTGCAGCTACCCTCCGCGAGAAACGTTCCGGGCATTTTGGCGAGGAGAAAGTGCGGCGAAGCTCATCGTTTGGGTTGGATAAGCATCATCCGTTCCACAAGCCAAGTATCCCCTTACTCAATGGTCATCAGCCCAACATGTCCATCTCTGCTGTCTCGGTAGACTCGCAATCGTCGTTTGGTGGTGGTTATGCGCCCTCTACCTACGCTCAGTCCACCCTTGCCGCATCGACCATCATGCCGAGCATGCAGATTCAACCGGTCCGGAACACGGAAACCATGATTTGGGTTGAAGGACATTGCTTCAACTGGACCGCGCGAGACACCTCTCTGATCTGCTCTGTATGCAACGAACACGCTGAAGGGGACGGCATCTACTCATGCAGTGGCTGCAAGTCGCACTCTCATGGCAGATGTCTTGGTTTTGTATCCCTCGTGTGCCCAGAGGCGTTCCATGCCGATCGAGTCCGGGCGGCTTTTGTGCGCTGCCTGGCAAGTCTTCTCTACACGTATCGAAAGTATCTCGGACGACCGAACAGGCAACAGAAGAGTAACAGCCAGCTCTTCGCTTTTGACATGGACGGCTTCATTAAGAGTTTGCCGTACGATCAGCATGAGTACGCTACAATGATGCGAGAAACGCAATGTAAGCATCCCTCTACTCCCTCACAACCCAGACATGGTCTCTAACCCTTCCCACAGGCTTTAATGAGTTCATTCATGACAGGGAAATGAAACCAGCTCACGACCCGACGATCCGTCTCTTTGACGAGATCATCATGGCCAAGAAGGCCCGAGGACGCACTGGGCTGTCGACGGGCCTTTCTCGTCTCTCCACCATCCGTGCCTCGCACGGTGCCTCCGCCCGCCCTGGCAGCTTTGCTCCCCCGTCACGATCGGGCAAGGTCCCGCAATACCTCGGCGACGCCTCCGATCATATCTGGCGAACTGCTTCGGTCCCCCTTCCCAAAGGAAATTTCCCCGGCGACTACAGGTCCATTGTTACCCGCATACCTGCCCGCCTTGACCGTTCCCTTATGCGCGAGCCCCGGTCCATCCAGGGCATGCCTCGCGTCGAACAACGAGGTGCACGAGGCCTCGTCAGGAAGCAGGTACCGAGCATGCTTGGCACCACACCGACTTGAGAGGTGAAAACTGCCGGGATCGACCAACCCTGTAGCCAGATACTTCTTGTGTGATGAACCACGAAGTCATGGACAGAAGCATGGTGATGGACACCGGCGTTGCAGAATGCTACGAGAACCCGAACAGAGCATGCCGCATGCCCACCACTTCTTGGCTCTATCATCCGAATATGCGGATGTTGTCGGTAGGCAGCAAGAAGAGAAAGAGAGAGAGAGGCTTGAAACAATGTACAATATCACGTTTGTAAATCTAGGACGAAAAAATAGGTGTATAGCTGGCGGGCCACAAAGTTTCGACAAGGAAAGGGATGCAAGAGGAACGCTGACGAAACATACGCAGAGAGCGGAGACATGCATACTTGCTGTGATAGAACTGCTATTTGGCTACATGCGCTGTCTCATCTAGCAGAGATGCTGCTTTCTTAGACCTGGCCAGGTTTTGCAACATACCCATACCCATATAGACATGCTACTTTGGGGTATGGTCAGTGTAGGTCTCTCTCAGAATGATGCACATGAACGGGAAGGGGGGCCGAAATCTACATACAACCGTTTATACCATGCTCAAGCCATCGGGGACTCATACCGGGAATGTCTAGGCCGTTACTCTTACAAAGGTTTCCTCAAGCAACATGTTTCCGCGCGTGATACCATCTGTCCTCTCGTGTACCTCCTAAGCACCCCTGGTTTGCTTCTATGCTCCAAAGGCGTCTTTGTCCAGGTCCTCCCAACCAATAGCCTTGAGGGTCTTTCCTACCAGTGAGGAATATCCCAGATGACCGCTTACAAGATCTTTGGCATTGTAATTCTCGACACCATCTGCACCTTCAATCCGCTGCAGGCCTGCCACTCCGAAGTGGATGTTCGAGGTACGGTATAGGAAACCAAGCAAGTAATCAGTCTCCGAGTAGACATTGACAAGTCTCCCAGCCACGACGCTCTTCAGCGTAAGCCAGACTCGACTCTCGGACGGGGCAGGTGTTCCCATCAAGACAACAGAGTCGACAACACCAAACTGACGGCGTTCCGCGAGAACCATGAGGCAGACATAAATCGCTCGTGCAGCCAGGCTATATCCGACAAGGGAGATAGGGCGATCGCCTTGAACCTTGCTGCGCATGATCATGTCTGCAAGGACAGTGCCTGCTTTTTCGGCGCGCACCATACCGATACTCCAAGGGTTGTCGATAATCTTGCTGATTTTCATAAGCTCTTGAGGCCAGCGTCCCTCGATAATGCTCGAGAAGACTGTGCCGTATCAGTTGCCGGCAATTAAAGGGGGTTCAGTACACTTACTGTGTCGTGTCATGATAGACTTCTTGGCCGTTTTCCACGCTGTGCTCTTGGCAACGGTCTCGAGAGCAGTCCCAAGACCGTAAAGAACGTTCATCTCCCATCTCATGACATAGACCTCTGCTTGATCGCCCATAAAATGCCATGGCCCAACGACATCCTCCTTACTAGTCACCCATCCATTCAAGGCGATGACCAGCCGGAGACGTCGATCTTTAGATGGCAAGGCTTTAGCATCCACGTATTCATTTGGAGGGTTCCCTCGAAGTGGAACAAGGCCAAAGTCTTGAATCTCACGGCCGAATGCTTCAACCATCTTGTCAGTTGGTCGTGCCGCATAAATTCCAAACATGGACCCGGCAAGGAGTCCGTTGTCTGCCATGGGTCCAAGTAAACCTGCTGCGCAAGGGAGTCTCAACCCGTATCCGCGATGTATTGACCCAACACCCACGGCGATGAGAGGCGCCCCGACTCGATAGGCCGAGCTAGAGTAGCCAGGGGCACCCGCCTTGGGTCTCTTTTGCCCCTTATGCTCTTCACTCGACTCCATGGCTTGCTCATTAGCCGCATCGACGGCGAGTTGACTAAGACCCTGTGCGATGCGAGTTTCTTCTTCCTGGAATAGCTTACGTGGAAGATTCAGAGACGATGTAAGGTTGAGAAGAAGCAGTCGTGAGAAGGCACTGTATTCTTGAAGCGAAAGAACGAGAAGAAGTGCAACATGCAGTAGAAGCTGCCGCTTCTCAGTTGGCAGTGTCCACAAAGAGGTTGGGATAGGAGGGAATTGACGAGCCAAGTCGCGATCGGCATGATTCGAAGGAGTTCTTGGAGGACCTATTACTATGTCAGTATTCTCCAATACGCACCCCTTGATGATTACCAGCCATTAAAGGCACGGAGGAAGAAAAAAGACTGCATTATCATTCGTACTTACCTGCTGCCAAAGTGAGCCCTCCCCGATTGCCCCCTCTTCCCCCACGACCTGCTCCAGCTCCTCTTGCACCACGGAAATTAGCCCGACCCCGACCGCGAAAGATGGTTGGTGGAATGTTGGCCTCATTCACGTTCATGTCCCTCAGACGCTGCAGAATACATGCTTGCCACTTGCGGAAGAAAACAAGAGCCTCCTTTCTGACCTCCTGGAGCTGAGGTGTAATAGATTCGTCGTCATCGTTGTCGTTG
>JABFEV010001884.1:0-44653 GCA_013618395.1 Fusarium domesticum
GACTTGGGGAGGGACGATTGTACAAGGCCAAGGCAGGAGGGAAAAGAACCTAAGGAAAGAGCGTAAGGACGGGAAACCTTGGGCAGGTACAAGATACAAGGGTTCGGGGATACATGCGGTACAAATCCGGGGAGACGAGATGCAGGTGCAGAGGGGGGCGTGGAGAGCCGCCGAGCTGGGGGTGAACCACTGATTTTGGGTGGTTTTGGTGTCCACTAAAAGGTGAAGGGAGGAGTGTATCTAGTAAGCCTCACCATATGGAACCATGATTCCGTCAGAGGGAAGATATCGCAATTGATTTGCGCGAGGTGAGATGAAAAGCAATACTAATCGCCCGGCCTGAGGGTGGAAATGTTCTAGGTGTAAGCCTCTGTTATGATAAATATTCAGCCGACTCGTCGAATTTGTCGATCAAGATGAGTGATAGTTGGGCACATGACTAGTATAACTTTGTGTTGCGCTATCTGGGGCATTGGTTGAGCGAGACACGATAAGGATGAAAAAGAAAAGGACCGAAGGGAAGCATGAAGAGTAGAATGATGATCTGGAATAGTATTGTGGAGAGCCTTGATGCCGGAACTATTGTAGTTTATGTTACAACGTCTGTCTGTGTACTCCGTATGAATGAGAATGATCGAGACATTGAGAAGCATCGAGTAGATAATCAAGCACAAGTACAGTGGAAAGCAATCACGATGGAAGAGTTGCACGTCAAACTCCGTTATGATGATACGTAGTACAGCTTGAAAGACAAGGTCTCGTTCATACTCTAAAGCCCCCTTCAAAAGGCAGACTACTAATGTAATCTTCATATTATGAGGGCACAGGTTTGACCGACCATTGTACCGTGTACGTACCAACATTAGGTGTGAGGCCCCGTTGAAGCTGGTGAACCCAACGTCAACGCAGCGGATTGAACCTGAACCTAGCAAAGGCCCGGAAAAAGAATCAACTCAAGCCGCCACTACTAGTACGTACCAAAGGCAGTTTCCCGGAGCCCACGCGGGCGGTACGTTTTGTTGGTGGAGAGGAAAAAACCCTTTCCACACCCCAGACGGCGGTTTGACCGGCCTAACTGTGGAGAAGCCACCCCCGGTCCAAGGTTGAAGGTGCCCGCTGGACTGTTTTTTGCCTGGGGAGTGCTAGTTGTATGTAACTACGTATGTGCATTGATGCATGCCAAGTTGATACTCGAATTGATAACCCACATGGTAGTAGAGATACAGGGGACGGCGGGGTGGGGGGGATGTGAAACTTTGGGGGAGCTGAAGAAATAACCTACTGTGTGAAAGAGAGAGCAAAGAGGATTTAATTGATCCCTGGTCAGAACATTGATGGTGGAGAGATCTATGGTCTGGCGTTTCGTAGTCGAACCTATCATCGTTAGTTGTTCAAAGTTGAGGTTTTAATTGAAAGGCTAGACTTGGAAAGATTGGAAACAAAGTGTCGCCATGTATGATTGTTAAAGTCGTGTATCAGAGAAACATTTATCGAAAGGCACATGGCTTTGGAAAGAGTGACCTGACGATAAAGCCATTTGAAATCATTGACGGAAAGAAGCAAGCCCAGGTGCAGAAGAATGGAAAGAACCCTTCTGTCGCAAAAGTGGTGGAAGGAGGTGGGGGTAGTGGTGGCCTGCCCGGATGTTTGGTGCGAGCCGCACAGTGTGAAAACGCCCTCAAAAGTCGGCCCAGTTTTACCGGCCCTACTCCAGCGGGCCTTTTCTCTCTTCCAAGCGGCCCTTACAACGAGCTCGAATGGACTTTTTCTCAACGACCTTTGAGCGACCGGCCCTTGGAGGTACAGTAGGCCCGTGCTTGATGCTGCACTGTAGATGAGGGTGTGCAGCCTGGGAAAGCTTCGGATAATAGTTGTAGGGACGGGCGTGACTTTTACTATCTTCCTTCTTCCTTACGTGCCAACGTTGAATTGAATTGGACGGGGTGGCTGAATCATTCTGGATAACCCCCTGAGATCTTCAAGTCTTCTACATAGGTACCGGTAATAGCTTTTCTTTTCTGGTCTCTCTCCCTTCTTATCAGTTATTGGTTATATTTCCCGGAGCTTCGCCGTTGTGCTTGAACGTTGCGCTGTACTGCAACTTTGATCGCACTCCCTCTCCCTCTCTCTCTCTCTCTCTCTCTTGTCTTACTCCCCCACATTGTTCTTGGTCCAAGAAAACCTATTTAGCCGAGATGCTGGGGTTGAGATGGAGCCGAACGGGAGATTGAGAAGAAACTGGGGCTTTTTAGGAGTCAAGTGACGATGAAGAGGAGAAGGGAAAAATGGGAGATTTTGTGGGTTATGGGGATGGGGATATGGAGAAGGGGAGGAATGAAAAAGAGGGAAAGGATTTGATGGATTTTGCCGGGATCTTGACTAAGTAGGAAGGCCGATGGAAGTAATATGTGTGTGTGCTTGTTGGATCACGATACCTGTTTGAGAATTACCAAGGAAAGAAAATGTCTCCGGCCGAAATGTGTTATCTAATGCCTCGAGTGGAGAGACTATATACGTAGTAAGACGGTTTCTTTTCTTGACCTCGTCGGTCGGTTCAAACCTCGAGGTTGCTCTGTCCATGTTTGATATCCACAGACCACTTGTGTATGTGTGACATAACGCGAGGGAGGCGAATGAACTGTGAGGTGAAGGCTTTTCCTTTTTTACCACGCAGGGTTTGCAGTTACAGTAGCAAGTTGTCTTTGAAAATGTGTTGCTACAACTAAGAGATGAGAACAAAAGTTGATAATGATGATTAGGTGTGAGGTTGTTTTTGGAGATATCAAGCCGTTGTCAAAAGGCATCGAGCTTCCCAAAAGTTTAAAAATCAATCGTAAAATCGGGCGTTCTTTGAATGCAAAACCCAGCTGAAGATGGAAATACCAAGATGGGGGAGTGTCGTGGATGAGAGATGGAGGCGTTTCCGTAACAAACAGACCCAGCGGCCGTACTCCGGTCATTCTAGATGATCGGGGGTGGGGAAAAGGGCCCGGCTTTCCCACCTTGCGCTTGAACGGTGGCTTTTCTTTTTCCCCATTCTTTCTTTCCCTTTTCTCCCGCTTCCACCTTCCAATTCCTCAATCGCAAGTTTCTCGGTCAGACTTTCTTCTTTGGCCACCGCACTATTACTTGATACGTTCCTTAGGAAGAAACCAAGTTAAAGGCCTAATGTCTCGAGTTCTTGTTGTTGATCCGAAGGCCAGCTTCTAATTGGACAGAGTTTAAAATCTATAAGGGTGCCGGACTTGAGATAGTTGTATGTAAAAGAAAAGGACATTCCAGATTTCTTACTAGAATGATTATATTCGGAGAATTTGCAAATTTTATCATTCGGAGATTTCTACGATCGATGGACAAGACAAATACGTACAAAAGCAAACGTTGGCTTAACATGCATGCACGCCGAGGAAAACAAGTTATTAATCCAATCTCTCAGCTCGCTGATCGGGTTGGATTTTCCATACGGAACCCCCCTATGCCATTTATTACGTACTATGTACATAGTGTTCCAGCTCTGGCCCTAGCTTTTCCCTAGTTGTTACCTACGTACTTGCACTGAGAGAATCTCCAGTTTATACGCTGATTGAATGACAAGGTTAATAATTTAAACAAACTTGGTATCATTCTACGGGACGGGACGGGGAAGAAGAATGCTCGATTACATCAGACAAGGAAAATGGGCTTTGTAGAGATGAGGTGATGATCACCAACGGGTCTTGTGTTAGCGACAGGGCAGACTTGCATAGGCTCAGAGTAGAGTCTGGTGATTGGAAGGGAAGAGCAAGGCTTATTTATATCTGAGAACATCTAAAAGATGTACTATGTAGGCACTCCAGGTTATCTATCCTACAGTAACCAAGTCTCTTGGTTCATGTCCACTGCTATCTGGTCACCGCGTAGATAAAGCATGCACAAATACATATCCAACTCAAGGTGCATAACCTCAATTCACAAAACACATAACCCCCCCTATGTCACTAAACCGTTACTCTATGCTGACAACATCAGGTACTCGTCCTGTTTCTTTTACCCCTGGTCTTTCTTGTCCACCTGACTTGTATTCCAGGGGGGTGTTTCTTCGCTTTCTCTCCTACAACATCCTCACCTCGCATAATCTCAATATCGCTAGACTAAAAGAACAACTCGTCCAGTAAAAAATACCAAGAGAAATAGAAAGATGTCAGTTGTAAAGACAAAGAATGCAGGACATATCCTCGGGTCCTTCTTGCCTGGAAAATCTGCTGTCCTGCACCGCCACTGAGACCAACACGGACTCGGACTCGTCATCTTCCTCCTTCTGCCCTTCGATGCTCCCGTCCCAGTCATCATCACCTTGAGACCACCGAACCGTTCCAGTCTCCTTCTCAAACCTCTCCTCGCCATCCCCCCCTCCCGGTCTAACCGCGGATCCTGGAGTCAGCGGCGTTCTGCACACGCTGTGAGTACGTCGACGTCTTGCGGCTCTGGATCGTGAAGTCGCTGCTGAGCTGCGCACAAATGCCGAAGGTGTAGGCGTTGAGATGGCCCTGGCTGAGAGGCAGTGGATTCTTGACACTTTTCCCATCCGCCTCATGATACATCATCGTAACCAAGCCTTGTAGTCGCCCGTTCCTCAACGGGCCGTTTGAGCGACATATTCTAGAGTTTGAGACTTGCAATGTCTTCTGCAGACCTAATGCCCAGCACGCCCGGTAAGCCATCATTTGCCAAACTCCTCCTGCTGTATTGAAGTCAAATGTCTTCCCCAAACACACCCCAAACAAAACACCCCCAAGACTGGCTCTCTCCGTGCAGCCAACACTTTCACAGGCCCCAACAGCAAGTCCCGCCCCGGCGACGCCATAGCTGTGTCTTCCTTCTTTTCCACCATGACGAACAAGGCGTCCTCGGGGCTGGTATCGCTGAATGTCATGCTGCGAGAAGACGCCACGGCTGCTGTGTCTGCGCCTGTGAGGATGGATGATGATGGGCTGTTTGCGCTGCCTCTGAGCCCGAGAAGTCTGGACATGAAGAAAATTTCCCTTTAGTGCGTTGTAGTATAGTCTGTCTTACCCCCCTCCCCCGAGGATATAGAGTTCCCCGTCAGAAAGGGGGAGGGTAGAGAGTTGGTGCGTTTTGTGACGAGATTGAGATAACGATAGAAGCGAGCAAGTTGTAAAATGACCAAGAACCGGCTCTCTGTGAGAGCATGGTAATTCTGTCTAGGCACATAAGCATTGAATTCCTATCATATTGAAACAAATACCTGGCCAGAAAACACACAACCAAGACTCGCTTGCTCCTACAATCATAAATCATCACCTCCACCCCCCAACCCGTCCCTCATCCCACCTCTCCTTTCTCTCCTGCCTCAGATAGTACTGCACCTTTGCCTCTCTATACTTCCTGAACCAGTCCCCAACCTCCCTCTCCGTCGCTTCGCTATCCCCTTCAAGAAAGCTCTCCTCCATCGCTTGACACACCATCCCCTGCTCCTGCACACCCTGCCCCAGCTGCTGATACAGTGCTGCGGGCGAGTACGGCGCCAGCGCGTGGTCGAGATCGCTCTGCTTCTGGCGCCACTGCCTTTCGAGACCGTGCGTTGATAGAAGCTGCGCCTGCGTGCTGGCGCGTTGGTGTGAGAGTCGTGTTTCTGCGTCGATGAGCTGTGAGGCTAGTTCGATGTTTTCGTTGAGCGCTGATGCGAGGGCTTGGTATGAGGCGGAGAGAGAGGGGTGAATGGTTGAGGGGGAGTGGGCGAGCGCGTTGAGAAGTGATGGGTTGGCGAGTATCTCTGCGAGGTCTTGCTTTCTACACAGCGCCAATTAGACACAGCCAGACAGCCATCAGAGGAGAGGCCATGTTTACGACTTATCCTGCAGAACCTGCGGCAACCACTGATCGCCCGGGTCAGGTATAGACGTCGACGCAGCAGCTACAGTGCCTGAGAACTGGCTTCGCTCATCATACGTCGGAGGGGTTGCTGAGGTGGGTGTAGCGATGCGACTTGTTTCGTGACTTCCTGGTTTGGGAGGTGGTACAGGCGGTGTCGCGCGCTGGATTTCTGGTGTAAAGTTGTCCATATTTGAGGCTTTGTGTGTAAGGAGCGATGTTTAGAGAAGGAAAGGGTTGAAGGCTCAGAGTTGAAGATGACGATGCCAGAAGCTTAGAAGGTACCGAAGTGGGGGAGTAGAATAGCGGAACGGTGGGGGGCGGGGGCGCTCACAGGTATCATGGCTTATACTGTTCAGGGTATGTAAGGCTTCTACTATCAAGCTATACTTAACATTCACCAAGTTGTTGACCATAATCAAACCCAAAAAATTAGGGAAAACCTTTGACTTAAATCTGGCAGATAGGGGATCTCTTGATTAACTAGCTCCCCCCATCTCATATGTTACAATCCCATTCAATCCCTTCCACCCCTTTTGTAGAACGTCCAACGCCAAATCACTACGAGTTTTAACAGCTTGCAAGAGTGCAAAGACATTAGGATATGTCAAATACAATGTATCCCTCTTTCGTCTTAATGCTTCACAGACCAGATATCGCGTGACCATCCCATTTCCCGCAACTTCTTGCTGCCTGAGCCCGTCGCTCTCTTCTCACTTGTGCTGATGGCCAACGCCTTGCTGCATGCCGCGAACGCCTCCACCAGCTCCTTCATACGTGCGCCCTTTACAAACGTCGGTGATAGATCAGAGTTCCTCTCCGCAATGATGGCTGCTAGTTCCATGCACTCCAGCAGGTTGTCTCGCGACAGACCGGTGCCCGCAAAATGCAGTGCGCTTACATATGCCAAGATTGTCTCAGGGAGATAGGCCTGTCGCAGTGATGCAAGCTCATTGTCGCCTTCTACAGTCTTGTTAGTATTGCCACTCAACCTTCATATGTAGATGCTGCTCGGCTTACCTTCAATTCCCACCATAAGCCAGCTATTGAGCAGCGGCTGCGTATTCTCCTTGGTGTTCTTGATCTCTTGGCCGACCTGGCCCCAGAACTCGCGTGGCATGGACGGTTGTCTGTCTCACAGTCAGTAAAATCACCACCGAGACGTACTTTGAGTCCAACTTACTCATTCGCCAGCTCTGCCATGGAGGCAATTGTTTCCAGGCTATCCAGAGCCCGCACCAGACTCTCCAGTTCACGGAACGTTCTCGCATCTGAAGCAACCTGCTTTGGTGTGTGATCGAGGATATCCCTCCGCTCTAGATGCTTGGCCCAGAACTCAGGGGTGTCGTCGTACCAGCCCTCCTCCGTCTCGTCCTCCTCGATGGCTGCCTGCACAACCTCTGTAAAAGGCACTCTTTTCATCAGCTGTCGCGCGGCATTGAGGTGAAGGTTTCCTACTACAAGTTAGTTGTCCGTCTAGCATACTAATGAACCGGGGGAAGACGCAAGAGACATACGAAAAAAGTATTTGTAAACCTGAGCACCCATAGAAAAGACATCGGGCCAGGTTTCTTGTACCAAGAGAAGCCACTCCAAAGCACGGATCATATTCTCATGTGCCGATTCCACCACATCCTCCTCGTCTCCGAAAAAGTCTGGCTTGATTGGTCGTCCACGTCGTGAAGTAGGGGCTCCAGTATCAATGATGCTGAACGACTCCTTTGCGGGGAATGAGCTCTTTGGGGGGCCCAGGTTATCAAACATGAGCCAAGCTTGAGTCTTGACGAATTTCAGCACGTCAATGTTGGCCTTCCTGATGAGCTTCAGCTGGATTAAGCGTCGATTCGAGTCGGTCTCGGGAATAAGGTTGTGGCTTAGCACCTCAAAACTTCGAGGCGCCTCCAGAATAGAGCAGTAAAGCGGTATTAGTTCTTGCATCTGGGCAAGGCGTAGATAGTTGGCATAACCAGCAAGAATGTTCTCTTGAGAGCGTCTCCAGTCTGGGGGAGAAGACAGAGAGACCAAAGCATCTTGTCCAGAGCTCAGCTTCTCCAACAATACAATCAGGATGTAGATGTGCGCGACGATACGAAGTCCATGGTGTTGTTCGGCCTGGAAGAACTTTTCCTTTTGCAATTCGGCTCCTTTGGGCTCTGAACGATAAAATCTCAGGTCGTCTTGGGTAGCAGTGGCAGAAATAACCAAGCCTTGTTGATACAAATGGTTTCCAATCTCCTTAGAGATCAAGGACGCCTGCAGGGCTTTGCTAGGTTCATTCGCTTCGGCACGGATCTGTTGATTGGTCTCAAGAGAGCGGATCAGACGTTTCTCGACCGTCTCTGCATCGCCGTGGAACTGAACCGCGTCAAATGCGGCAAAAGACTGGGTCAGGTTGGTAACTACGTCGGGAGGGCATTGTCCGAGGATAAACGTGTCGAGCTGAGTGCGCAGTAAGGCGTTGTAGTTGGCAAAGAGGAAGTCATCCCAGGTCAATGCGACCTTTTCAACACTCGTGATATCACCCGAAAGCACACCATAGACTGCTCGCTCGTAATCATCGCAGCCACCATTACGAGCAAGACTATAGCACATGCGGCGCCAGAGCGCCAGCGAAGCCGGGTTGCTGGCTGGTAACTCCTTATTATCGTCGGCCGATAGGAGAACCGGTGAGGTCGAAATAGCTCGCCACATTTCCGTTCGCTCGTTGCACCATTCGCGGATAGTCTTCAAGTCGGAACCTCGGCGGAGATGCTCAAAGCAGCCGAGCCAGATAGCGCGCTCAAAGTACTCGTCCTGCGGTTCAAGCTTTCTGCTCTGGCGGGTTGCAGCATCGGGATCTAATTGCGTAACAAGCGGCGCGCCGTCAGAGTTGTAAAAAGAGGTCGCGATTGCTGGTGATTGGCGATCTAGCAAATGCGGCCACGCAGTAACGCTTTTCCTCAACTTGATCGAGGATCGTGTGTGAAGCCACCCATGGGCGATTATGTCCCCTCTGTCCGCATTCTGCTGGAGTTCACGCGCGAGCTCATCGATATCCGGTCCTGAGGAGGCGTTGGTCTGAAGCCATTGAAGAACGGCCAGTCGTTCTCGTGCTGTCGCATCGGTTTCGAGCAAGTCATGCAGGACGTCTTTCGATGTGGCCTTGGAGCTCTGAACATCCGACTCCGACTGGTCCGAATAGGGGTACCTTAGTGGTAACAGTCGTCGCACGAGATCCCAGGTCTGAGCCTCCTTCTCGAGACGGTCGATATCTTCTTTCGGTGTGGGACTTTCGTTGATCAGGTCGACCTCGTCCGCATCCATGTCGATATCATCCTGGGATCCATCGCGCGTGATCCTCGGTCGAACCTTTGCTAGTCTTCGTGTAGCATTGTCGTAGTACTTTCGTGGGAGATCGAGGATTCGTTGTCGTTTTTCAGCAGGTGAAAGAGGAAGGGAGAGGCAATCATCGAGCGCGTTGGCGAACTCTTCAACCTCGGGACCCGCCTCGAACGCTCGAGCTGTATTGGCTTCGAAGCTCATTGTGTCGTCCTGCAGCTCTGATGGTGGGTAGAATTTGGGCCGGAAAGTGTAAATATCGAAATGTCGGAAGCTCGAACGAAGGTTGACCCTTCTCGGCTGGGTTGGCCGCTTGGGTCAGGTTTGGGATTCGTTCAAGGTCGCATGCATGCCCAGGCGTGGGTGAAAGTGAAAGAACGTGAAAAGAGACGTGCTTGCGGGCAGGAGATTGGTA
This sequence comes from Fusarium domesticum, assembly GCA_013618395.1. Lineage (NCBI taxonomy): Eukaryota > Fungi > Ascomycota > Sordariomycetes > Hypocreales > Nectriaceae > Fusarium > Fusarium domesticum. Next base: position 9,605 of record JABFEV010001884.1, read on the forward strand.
GACTACAGTTGTTGCTGGTTGGGTGATTTTTCGTCAGTTGATGCTCAGCGCAAGCCTCAAGAATTACTGGAACTTGTTTTGGTTGCTGTTACAACAGGCGCGCCTAGAAGCTTTTGCTCGCTCAGCTCGGTACGTACCGCGGTGCCTGGCGCCAGTAGAGTGCACGCTGGGCAAGCGCCCAACGCAGCCGCAGACAGGCGCCGCTTCGCCTAATTACAGTGTATATGTTCACAATTCACACTAAACGCACTGTACTATATCATCTGCAACCCCACTCGCTGCATTTTTGAACTTTTTTCTTCTTCTTCTTCAAACATAATGTCATGGGCATTCGTATTAGAGTCTCGGAACAGGTCTTTCAATACTTGTTCAGGATCCATGAGGTCCTCTTGCGTGCTAGCGATCGCCTAGAAGAACCCGAAGCTCTTCATATAGTTGCCAAAGTTTTCCAAACAGGCGGACACACCACAAGACGAGCCTCACATATCATTTTCCCTCCTCCCTTAGTTGCTTCATTTTGAGACGTAGTAGATTCGGCTTGGGGCAGCTCACAGTAGATGCCTCATCGCCGTACTTGTCGTAAAAGGCCTCGCAGCATTCGTAGAGCTGTTTGACGACCGATTGGCACCTCTCCTCTTTGTAACCATTCCGCGTGAGGCAGTCTTTCAAATTTGTCAGGACAGCCTCATTAGACTACATTCTTAGGGATAATACCTTGGATCGCGCACTAGGTTCCCAAGTCAGTCTTATAATCAAAGATGAACTACTGTCAATGCTTGACTTACCGCGCGTGGGTGACAGGGTGGCTTTGTGTCAATATCGTCTTTGGGAGCCTATGGTTACGGTCAGTGACTGTTGGTGTTTTAAAGGTGAAGTTGAAGACAGACCATTGCGTGGTTGTGGTCGGTTGTGGTCGGTTGATGATTGGCCGTGACTTGCGATTGATCGTTTGCGACTAGTTAAAAGAAAGAGAAAAAGAATACGGCTGATATAATACCAAGTCAAGCCAGCAAAACATGCAAAGTTGAACGTGATGTCATGGCAAGACGCGCTCCAGCTTCCGCATTCTACTCCAGCTACCAATTGGCCTGGGGGTGGCTGTTTGAGATAGAAGCTCTTTTCACCCTGCCAACTAACTAACTGCCCGCAATACAGTGCTGTCCGAGTCCGTCGCTGTCTGTTGTGGCACCGTGGCCAATTAACTGTGGCGCTCCCCACCTTCCTACGCCTTCCATCCCCTACTGCCTGGCACCGTCGCTCTCTGAAAGGCCGTGAGAGCGGGAAGTGTGAGTTGGAGAGAAGAGCCTGGGGCCGCCTTCACTCCATCGCATCACGCACCTTGAAACAAATCTTCCCACCAACAACCGCCCTTTTCCCTCCTCTCTTTCTTCCCTCTGTACCCATAACCTATCTACCCACGGAACCCAGACGACCAAAATCTACACATTTTCGCACCGAAACTCTATCTTCTGTCGCAAAGGTCGCAAAACGCTAAAGACGATCCTCTGTCCCCCACCTCACACGCCTTTAAAACGTATACCCAATACAACAAGTAAGCCTACCTCTTCTTCTTCTTCTTCTTCTTCTTCTTCTTCTCCTCTTCCCCGTCATTCCTACCGCCAAGATTACTGTTCTAATGCCTTGCTATAGATAATGTCGGACGAGAACGGTAACGGAACTCCTGGTGGCAACGCCGGCGAGGCTCCCGCTGGCAGCGAACACCTCAACATCAAAGTCACGGACAACAATAACGAGGTCTTCTTCAAGATCAAGCGCACCACAAAGCTTGAAAAGCTCATGGGCGCCTTTTGCGAGCGTCAGGGAAAGGCACTCAGCTCTGTGCGATTTCTTTTTGATGGTACTCGCGTCCAGCCTACAGATACTCCCGATGCGGTGCGTCCTCTACCCTATATCTAGCAATGCGAAGAGTTCACGTTTACAAGGAAAACAAATGCTAACATGTACAAACTGGCAGCTCGAGATGCAAGACGGTGACACGCTCGAGGTTCACCAGGAACAAGTGGGAGGATGCTAGACCAGACATGAGGGGAATATTCGAACCAGATGTTTTAGCCTGCCCAGTGGTGGTGGTATAGCACGGTTATGTGTGTAAATCAGCAGACATGGATAAAAAGGGAACATGTTCGCGGAATGATTTACGACAGACTTTTTTTTCACCGCGATTTTGACGATACTCTGTTGCCTTACATGCGCGCTGTTCGTGAATATGCTGGTTCCTTATGCTGGTTCCCTCGGCAATACATCATGGTAGTGTGTCAAAGCGAAAAGTAAGGTCACTATTATTTAACACTTTTAGCTACGTACTCGGAAATACAACCATATCAAACTAATATGCTTCATTAAGTATGCTTATAAGATCAATAGCCAGAAAATACTTCTTTCTCTCTTCCTGTTTACCAATTTAGTTTTTTATGTACGCCGCCCTTTTGCCGTCCGTCCCTCATCACTCCTACCCCTTTCCCCCAAAACACCACGAAAGATGAAACTATAACGAACGACGATGCTAATAACAGAGTACAAGGCCAAATTCAAAATCTAATCATCCGCTAAACCGTACAAAGAACAACTCACAAACACCGAACTAACAAGAAGCAATGCAGAAAGAGAAGGCAAAAAAAACAACATTCTGATCGCTTCATCAGGCTTTCAGCTCCTTTGATCGACATCCAGTGCAGAGAACGATCGTCCCCTGGGGGACCTCCTTCGTGAAGATCTGGCCATCATCGAAGCCGTTCTGGCATTCTGCGCACCGGAAGCAGTGCTCGTGCCACTCTGCGCCGAGAGCCTGGACGTACTGTCCGATGACGGCGGTTTTGCACTTCCGACACTTTGGAGCGCGCCTCTCGGTGCGCTTGGTCTGGCAGTTGATGCACCAGGCATAGCCATCCTTTTCAATATGCGTCATGCCATGCTCAAAGGGGTCGCCGCACTCGGCACAGAAGAAGTGGCCGTAATGCCAGTGTGATCCCAGTGCGACAATGTGTTCGCCGAGGATAGGCGTCGAGCAGTGCTTGCAGCGAGGCGCGAACTGCTCATGCCAGTCGAGGTGACAGTAGAAGCGGAGTCGCTCGTCTCCGTCCTCGGCCATGGTCGTCCCTGGCTGTTCATCTAGTATCTCACCAGCAGCGCGTCGGTGAATACGATCGATGCGCTGGCGACGCATGTTGTCAGGCTCAGGGCTGATCTCCATGGCCTCAAGCCTGGTGCCGCAAGAGTAGCATCGGAAACAGTGAGGATGAAATCGCTCGTTGCTACCTGCCAGCGCGACGAATCTCCCCTCAATGGGATAGCAGCAGTCATGGCAGACGGCCTGTCCTCGCCTGGCGCTGCTGGGAGCAGGTGATCCAGGGGCAGGAGACCAGTGGCCTCGAGGACGCTGAGCAGGCCGAGGAACGCCCCCGGGTGCCGGGGTGGGCAGAGGACGAGTGCGAGATGGCGACGAAGAAGGCTTGTCATCTGGCGCGACGATGACAGGCACGCTGCGGTTGTTGTTGCTGGGGGCGGGTGCCTCATCGACAGCAATGCTGGGGATGTTGATCGATGGTACAGGGCGTCTTGGCTCGTCGTCCGGCTCAGCTACGCAGATTGACGGGAGGTTCGACGACCTGGACACCGGCGCACTTTCTTCCGCCACAACGATACTAGGTATCGCCATAGGTTTGGTCTCTGGCTGGGTGATGTCGAAGGTGGGGACTGCCGGGTTTGACCGGTCTAGGCTGGTATCAGTTGACTCGTCCGGGGCTTTCCAATTTGCTTCGAAGCTTACAATGGGCCGTCCCGGACTGTCGCTGACGGCGGTGGGCTCCGGGAGGTTGGGACTGCGGTCCTTCAACCGCATGCTGGTCGCGGAACGAATGTCCTGGCCGCGGACTTCCATTCCATTGATCTTTTCCACGCTGTCGTCCATAGGAGCTGAACTGTCGCCTGCAGTGTTGGTCGTGTACTGGGCATTGCGAGAACGGGTGGGCGGGTTGCGATAGATCTCGACCCGGTCCAGGCTTTTCGCCTTGACAGCCTCTTCCTTGACAGGCTCGAAGCGGACGCGCCCCATGGGGTTCGTGGGCTTATTGCTCAGCTTCTCGGGAGATGCACGACCCGAAGAGACCATGCCCTTTGGCTGTGATGCCTCGGGCTCTTCCCAGATCTGGTCGCCAGAAAAGGGCCGCTCAATCTCGCCGCTGATGTTTCTCTTAAGACTGCCCTGTCGACGCTGCTCCGAGACCTGTCCTGGCCGACCAACACTCCCATAAGACTTTGTACTGCGGCCCTGCTGCCCCTCCGACTGGCTCTGCTCTACCGAAGGAGGACTGGTGCGTCCGTTGGCATCGCTCCCAGTGGAGCTACCTGAGGCCGAACGAGTACCGTTCCTCTGGCTTGACCCCCCGACACTAGCAGTACGGGCATGTGCATAGCTGTTTTTTCTAAGATGCGGGCGATATCTGTAGGGACCGTCGGGACGTGGAGCGGGTACACCATGCTGATGCTGCCAGACAATCTCAGCAGCCTCGTCGAGTGCAGCATTGTAGAGCCGTGACTCGTCCTCGGGGGTCTCTTGGATAGAAGGAGACTTGGCACCCTTGCGTATGTCTATCTCTTCCATTGCTTCACGCAGAGAACCAGCCTCCTCCTTCTCCATCCACCGCTGGCCTCGCTCAATGTAGTTTGCCGAAGGAACAACATCAGAAGGTCTCAGAGGGTTGGATGAAGAAGTCGGATAGTAGTCACGGCTGCGGGCGCTGCCTGTTGAGTATCGTGAAGCAACACTGCCGGCAGCAACGCTAGGGGCTTTGGAGGGAACACGCTCAACATCGACACTGGGTAAGCTATCGGCTTGAGACGCTGTGTCGGGGCTGAAGCGGCCGGTACTAGTACGGGACACGCTCGAGCGACTGGCAAGGGGAGCTGGACGAGCACCAGCTGGTTGAGGTCGAGCACCTCCTGGTCTAACAGTTCGGTTCGATCGTAGGTCGGCAAGATATTTTGCTGCTCAAGTGGAAGAAAGAAAGATTTAGTCAGCCGGTGATATTAAAGGTTGTTTTTATTACATCGTTCTCATACCAAACTGATCATCCGTCATCATAGACGAAGGCGATACCTTTCGCGAGCTATCATGGCTCGACTTCCCCATAGCTCTCATCTTTCAGGCAGAGCTACGCTTGCGGGAAGAAATAAAACAATGAGAAAAGTAAAGATGAAGAGAAAGAAGGCAGTCCCCAGTCCAGTAGAGAAGAAGGGAATAAAAGAGGAAGAAGAAGAATAAAGAAGAACAGCTGGGTGAGGGAGGGATTTGAATAGGTCGGTAAGTAATGGGGGAGACACCGTGAATGTGGTGTGAGGGCGACTTTATTACTCCTCTGTAGGTATTGGGGTTGATGGCTGATAGGGCGGCCAAGGTTCAGTACGAGGTGAGGTTGACCAGACAACGGGGCGATAGCTACCTAGCTCACCACTAAAAGGAACATCGATAGGGAACCCCAGCCAACAGCCATGACAACGTGTGATGCTCATATTGGTTTGAGGTACGTTGGTCAAGTATATGTGTGCATCGTTTGTTCACGGCCAAGCTTTGTGCACGATTTATTGACAAGGATGAATGTTTCTTAGTAGAGAATCGCCTTTATCTTGATAATGAGTTGCTCTGTGGTTTGGCCTTTGAATGTCGGGCAATACCTAACCAAAATGATGCAGATGTTGCTCCTGTATCTTTCTCCTCCTATGTTAAACCATACATATATCGTACAAGACGCCCTCTTTAATATTGGTATACAGAAAGCCATCAATCGAACTGACTACCACTGCAACTCTCCCTTGACACCTTTTTCAGGCTCCTTTTGCTGGACAGGCGGAGGTGGTTCTGCAAAGCCGAGGTTCTTGAATTCATCTCTGGCCATTAGGTTTCTGAATGTCGTTAGATGATTGTTAGTACAGATTCTCAATTGCTTTTCTTTTCTTCTCTATCGTAACAGCAAAAGGAAGAACGACTGTGACTTGTATATAGCCTGTGCGTTGTACAGGTCTGGAAGTTTTGTCGTAAAAGGAGAGCTGCCCCCTTTATAAAGAAACGGATGAGGGAACACGTAAAAGGAGAAGAGGAAGAAAGCATTGATTACTCACCTGTCCATTCGACATGTGAGATATGATTTCGCAAACTCTCGACATTCGTCCTCATTGACACCTCGGACTTTCTTCATGCAGCTCAGGTAGCTTTGCATGATGGATTTGCATTCGCCTGTTTTATTTCCCAACCGTTAAAACGTCTCTAGGCCTTGAGACCACCGACAAGACTTACCATCATGATCAAGAGGAAAGCTTCCACGTTGGGGACTGTAAAAGGTGGAGAGGATTGTCAGTTGAGAGTCTCTAAACATGTCTCTTCCAGTGTCTGTAGTCTGGAAAGCCGAATAGATCAATGACTTACGGCCTTGGCTTGGTCGTAGGCAAGGCACCTGGGCTACCGAAAGTACTCATTTTGTAGTGAGCTTGGTGTTGGGGGATCGATTTAGCAGAGATTCTCTTATGAGTCTGTTGATATCATGTAATGAGTCTTAATTCTTTCTCTCCATCAAGAACGAACCTAACTCTGGGGGACGAATGAGAAAATGTCACGCTGCATTGCCCCAGTCGTGGCGAATCACCATGTTCAACGCCCCGCTAGAGCGTCATCCTCACTCTTTTTCTTCTTTTGCTTAACGGCATGTGACGTGTGGCTGAGGCGAATGTGGCACAGTTTTTTCCCGACAGGTATCTAGGAATATGTAGGCATGTCACAGCAGAGCAGGCACCGACCGTCCCCAATGGAAAGAACCGAAAAGGCCCGAGTGGAGCGCACCTACCCGAAATCTATACAGAATGGTACCGTTATGTACGTCCCGGGCAGGTGCTAGGGGGAAAAAAAGCAGGGAGGCAGGGGCGAAAAACCAAGCCAGGTACGTAGTGCGTAGCTACTATCCTTCCATTGGGCTTGTTCAACCACCATCCACCCATGTTGCCAATACACGTGAACCTGGCCTGGGCATGTATCGAAAAGCGCATGAATTCTTGCCATTGATAACGACTCAACCCTAATTTAAACCTGAACGCGCGCTGTTTCACACCCATCTTAGAGTCCTGGTCAGCCCCGGATCTTTTGAAGATCCCAGCTCTAGCATTCGCTCGCTCTCGAGTTTCCAAGTCTCATCAGCTTGCGCTCCATCTCCATCTCTTCAGCCTCTATCTCTCGCCTTAGGTTGTCTACCAAACAGTCCTAATACTCCGACCACAAACCACATCGTCATCATGGCTGCCCTCGGCGAGGATCTCCTCAGCACCGTTAACAAGCTGCAGGATTTGGTTTTCAACACAATCGGTAGCGATTCATTGGATCTGCCTCAAATTGTACGTCTCTTCCTCTCTTCCTCTCTCGTAACTAAAGCCTCCCCACGCTGACTCGCATAAAAATTCTAGGTCGTCGTTGGCTCCCAGTCTGCGGGCAAGTCCTCGGTTCTCGAAAACATCGTCGGCCGCGATTTTCTTCCACGAGGAAGTGGTATCGTCACACGTCGTCCCCTAATTCTCCAGCTCATCAACGTACCCGAGGACGACGATGCTCCAGATCCTACTGGCGACCCCTACCGATCACCCGGCGCTGCCCGTCGCTCCGAATGGGCAGAGTTTCACCATATCCCCAACCGAAGATTCAACGACTTTGGTGATGTAAAGCGCGAGATTGAGAACGAGACGGCCCGAGTCGCCGGTAACAACAAAGGCATCAACAGACAATCCATCAACCTCAAGATCTACTCCCCTCACGTCCTCAACCTGACTCTGGTCGATCTCCCTGGTCTGACAAAGGTGAGATGCCCATGCCTCCAATAGCCTTCTATTGCCGCACCTAGCTAACCATGATCTTGCGCAGGTTCCCATAGGAGACCAGCCCACCGATATTGAGAAGCAGACCCGAAACCTCATCTCGGAATACATCGCCAAGCCCAACAGTATTATCCTTGCCGTTTCCCCCGCCAATGTCGACATTGTCAATTCGGAAGCTCTCAAGCTTGCTCGCCATGTAGACCCTCTCGGCCGAAGGACCATCGGTGTCTTGACCAAGGTTGATCTGATGGATCATGGAACCAACGCCCTCGACATCCTCTCGGGTCGAGTCTACCCTCTGAAGCTCGGCTTTATTGGTGTTGTCAACCGCTCTCAGCAGGATATCCAGGGCAACAAGCCCATGGAAGAGGCTCTTCAGGCCGAGGCCGACTTCTTCAAGCACCACCCTGCCTACCGAAACATTGCGATCCGATGCGGCACCCACTACCTTGCCAAGACCCTCAACACAACTCTCATGGGACATATCCGAGAACGATTGCCCGACATCAAGGCCCGCCTCAACACCCTCATGGGTCAGACCCAGCAGGAGCTCGCCAGCTATGGAGATTTGTACTTCAGTGGCAAGGAGCACCGTGGCTCTCTTATCCTCCAGCAAATGACTCGTTTTGCCAACTCTTTCATCTCCTCCATCGATGGTACCTCGACCGAGATCTCGACCAAGGAACTCTGTGGCGGCGCGCGTATCTACTACATCTTCAACTCTGTCTTTGGTAGCTCCCTCGAGTCTATCGATCCTACCTCCAACTTGTCCGCCCTTGATATCCGCACAGCCATCCGAAACTCGACCGGTCCCCGACCTAGTCTCTTCGTTCCCGAAATGGCTTTCGACCTCTTGGTAAAGCCTCAGATCAAGCTCCTCGAAATCCCCAGCCATCGATGCGTGGAGCTTGTCTACGAGGAGCTTATCAAGATCTGCCATACTTGCGGTTCAACAGAATTGTCGCGATACCCCAGACTTCAGGCTAAACTTATCGAAACCGTCTCGGACCTCCTCCGAGAACGACTAGGCCCTGCATCCAACTATGTCGAATCTCTCATCTCCATCCAGCGTGCCTATATCAACACAAATCACCCCAACTTCCTTGGCGCCGCTGCCGCCATGAGCAATGTCGTTAATGCTAGGCAAGAACGGGAACGAAACCGTCTTATCCAAGAGGAGCGTGAGCGTCGGGAAAAGCGAAGACTCAAGGAGATCGAGGCCAACGGCGAAGGCCCCGAGGATGAAGATGGCGTTACCGCTCCTGGTGAAAAGGTGCAGTCCATCCGTAGCAAGGCCACGAAGCCTCCTCGCAGCCTGTCGCCTCATGTACTCGAGAACGGAACCGGCAGCATCGCCGCCGCCATGAACTCGACAACACTGAACGGTCTTCGATCAGCATCCCCCTCGAGACTCAACCAGCAGGGCCTCGGTGGCGCTAAGGATTCTTTCCTCAACTACTTCTTTGGCAAAGAAGGCTCTACCATTGGTGGTCCTCTCCCCAGCCCCATGACCAACGGCAGACACATGAGCCAGGGCTCCGAGTCTGGCCTCATGGCTATGCGTCGTGAAGATAGACTCCCTGCCCGACCAGCTACCGCCACGGCAATTGAAGAGGATTACCCCACAGGAAGGGCGTACGGCCTGGCGTCCCAGATGGTAAGCATCACAGCGACATGTCCCTCCCACCTCACCACCATGCTAACTCTCAAAAGCAGGGCGACTCGACTGAACCCGCCATGACAGATCGCGAAGTCATGGAGACTGAACTAATCCGCGCCCTTATCTCGTCCTACTTCAACATCGTCCGCGAGTCCATCGCCGATCAGGTCCCCAAGGCTGTCATGCACCTCCTCGTCAACCACTGCAAGGACGTGGTCCAGAACCGCCTTGTCAGCGAACTATACAAGGAGGCCCTCTTCGAAGAGCTCCTCTACGAGGATGACGGTGTCAAGAAGGAGCGCGAGAAGTGCGAGCACCTCCTACAGACTTACCGCGAAGCTGCCAAGATCATCGGCGAGGTGTTGTAGACCTAATTCCACAAAGGGATAGCGTTTCACAATGTCCCTGGGAAGCTGGTTTGTATGACAGTAATGAAACGTCATGGGTGTGGATAGACTTGGTCAAGGATAAAAAGGGGGAAAGGCCAGTGTTGTAAAATTTCTGTTTTGCTCCGTCTATTTTTGTACACCATCATTTGAAAAGGAAAGGCGGGAATATGTCTTTTTTTGGTTGCCACTCAATTATCTTGACTACGAGTGCCATGGATAGAAGACGAGAAAGCAGAAGGAGGAACTTGTATGTAAGAGAGAGAAAGAATAGCTCGACCCATCCACTTCTACAGCACCAGAATACAGACGAAATGTAATATGTCGACCTTTTTATTCCCCTTTGTTTCGCTAAGATATCTATGCGAAAAAGCAACGCATATGCTTGGTATAGTACACAGTTTAATATAGCTCAAAAAACCAGGTCTCGTACCAGAGACTTGCTCAACGTCTGTCATTATAACCCCCAAACTCTCTCGTTCCAGACTCAGCATACCTAGTATCATATCCGAATCTTTGGGCAGACTGTCCCGGAGCCATGGATGCTGCCCGGGGACTGAATCCTTGTGTCTGACAGGACTGGTAGATGGCTTGATCATGAGAAGGACAAGATCTGTCTTGCTGGACAGGGCGTCTGATGAAGTAGTCGCCACGAGGATCGCGAACTTCGACTAGTTCGTAGGCTTCGGCAGGGTAATCGTAATAGGCGTGTTGTGGCTCACGGTAAGTAGATGTTGTATGTCGGGAGGACATTTGTTCGCGGTAACCTGTAGGCGGGTAGTCATTGTACCAGGTTGACGAGTCGGTAGGGTATCCATCGTGGTAAGCAGTCTCTCGAGGGAAGTCATTACGCGCTCGAAGACCTCGGCCTATCTCGCGGCCTGATATGTCGACGTACACAACCTCTTCCTGGACATCATCATGGAGAGTTGGCTCATATGCACGAGGTTCGGCAGCAGCCTCCCTATGATGTGGAACAGATATCTGAGTTGCTTGATAGCGAGAATTTCCCACACGCTCTGCTGAACTTGGACCCGGCTCTGTTTGAGTGGTAGTAAGGCGTGGTTCTGATTCTGGCATTGGTTGAGAATACCCTTGTTGGCCACGTTCGTCTGGCCGGAATCCTACAGAGACGCTCCTACCGCGAGCTGCAGTGACTTCCCGAGCCAGAGGGGGGACTCCTTTGGACGGCTCTCGGTACGATGCATGACCGTTGTATTCCCGAGATACGTTATAATCCGAACGACCTGCTCCTCGTTGCGAGGTCCCCGAAACATACAAGTCATAGTGATGTTGACGTGCAAGTCCAGGAGCAGAGTTGTTATACTCCTGCTTCGGAATAACTATGTCTCCTTGTGCGAGTTCAGGGGTGTAGCTGTCATCATCCCGAGGTGGATGAAAATCGGGCTGAGCCACTCGCGACTCCTGAGCATTGCCCGTGTCCATCACGGAAGTGTGACCCTTCCTGCCGTAGACTTCACTTGCAGGTCTAAGATACGGTATATCTCGACCAGAGAAAGAAGGTGGCACGGAGTGAGCTGGGGCTGGGGCTGAGGCTGGGACTGGAGCTTGATTTCCATTTTCCTTTGCAACGCCAGGATTCTGAACAAGACCTTGAGGAGAGTCTTTGGGTACTGTTTGGGATACAGCCTTGAAATCTCGAGCACGGGGGATGTTCGTGTTTGCCTGCACAAGAGACTCATGGACTGCGCCAACCAACTTCTTACGCTTTACAGCCCGCGATGCTTTCTGGGCGTCGTCTTGAGCAAAAGCTTTTCCAAGCTGTCGATGTTCAAAGGTATCCTTCAAAAGAGGGTAGATGTCACTGTTATTTCGCCTGAGGGTGTTGGCAGCTCCTAGGACTGTATCATCCGACGCATAGACCATGAACTTTTGCCAGTCGATGGGCGAGAAACCGCCGGACCCATTTGCGATATCGGCGTGCTCTTTCATGAAGTGTTTGGTCAACGCAGGCAGGAGGAATCTTTGGCTCTTCCTCCCCTTGGTAACTCGATTGTTGAAGCATTGTTTGCATATGAGGCTCTTGATGTGACGAAGACGCCGCATGTTCTCATTTGTGGTTAGTGCCTCATCGAACATGGACAATGTCAGTGGCTCATGATGTTCCCTGGCGTAAACATCCCCTACCATATAGACAACGATGCACAGTTTCACAGCGGCCGGGATTGATTCATCGACTGTTTTGAAATAGAAAACGCCAGCGTTTACGGCTAAGGTCTCGAGCCGTTCTCGGCGGTGCGTCGATGTCTTTGCATCATGTGATCCAGCATAGCCGGGAGCTCTATCATGCGCACCATTCTCGGGGGTAGGTAACGTAGGTGTAGCGTATGCATCTCCCTGTTCATAGGAACTGAATGGAGCGGTCGCTGCCGGCCCTAAGGAGTATGGCGCATAGCCAGTAGTCTGAGGGTATGCTGCTTGAGTGAAAGGTGCTCCATATGTGAAAGGGGCACCCTGTGCATAGAGCATACCGGTAACAGCAGGCATGTGCTGGTCGGAGCTATAAGCAGGCATCGAAAGTGGTCCTACTAGCCCATATCCAGGAGGCGCATACCCAGGGGCAAGTCCACCTTGATATCCTGGATATCCAGGGTAGGAATAAGTGCCGCTCAAAGGCTGCGAAGTGCTGGGCCGTTGGGGGAGTCGGCCAGCCTCAAAAGCCCGCGGTTCTGGATTGAAGGGAGAAACTGGTGGCCATTCGGCTCTCCAATGAACAACGACATTGCCCAGACTAAGGACATTGGTATGCTTGGCGGCGTAATGTTGGAGCACTCCCTCGAACCCAAAGAACTTGACAATATCGCAGCTCCTGCAGAGGAAGAGCTCCTTGCGAAACGACTCGGTAAGTGGCCTCACTTTCACGTCGAATACCCACTTCATGTTCTCAAGAGTGAGCTTCTGCGTCCACGGGCCTTCAGGTGGATCAACGATCGGCTCTTTGCCAGAAGCAACGGCAGCGGCGGCGTCTTTGGCCACTTCAGCATAGAACCTCTTGCGGACGTAGAGCAAGACATCTGCTGCAAACTGTGGGCTACTCTTCTTCTTAATCGCTTCGCCATTGTTCCAGCGTTCTATGATTTCATCTGCGAATCCTGAGATTCGACCCCGAAGAGGACCTTGGACGTCATCCCACTCTTTGTCAGGGACATCCGTGGGCTCTCGGGCAGGCTTGTTGACTCCAGGCTGCAGTCCTCGCTTCCCCTGAAGGGCCATCATGTTGGCCGTGTTTCCCTCCTCCCGTTGCTCGGCATCCTTTCTTTGGGCAAGAAGACGTGGTTCCAAGAGATCCCATGCATTGTCGTCGAGCGGCTGGGGGATCTGCAGAGCTGCCTGGAACGATGGGATGTGTGCCAGAACATTAGCAGTAAGAGGAGGATCCAGAAGCATCGCACGGCGCTCGATCTCGGCGCGTCTCTTGGCTCTGGACTGAGCAACTTGCTCTTTTGTACGCTTTTGCTGCCCCTGAGGCCGGGGAGGGGTAGTTGTGTCGGGCTGCATGGATAAGCCAGGGATCGAACTCTGTGTGAAGTTCTGATTCTCGGGCCGCTGTGGTATCTGCTGAGCGCTGTCCGGTGCCTTGACGGGCTGCTTGACCAGAGTTTTGACAGGTGTCTTGTGCTCGGCTTCGTGAGGTGCCACTGCTTTGACGGAAGTGAACGACAGTCGTGTCTGTTGTGCTCCTCCAGCTAGATCCCACTTCTCCCACCGAGCAACATCAACGAGCGACTGCTTGCCACGGATTTCAAGACCCTTGATCCATTCCTCTGCAGCGGCGGGCCCCAGCATTTTGACCTTTTCAAACTCGCCCTTGATTTTTTCAAGGTCCTTCGACCAATATATCTTGATGACCTGAGTCTGTGGAGGCAACGTCCCGCTCTGCATAACACGCGGAGGTATTACGTGCATCTGATCGGTCAGCAAGACGAAAGGAAGGCCTGGGAGTAGGAGTGATGGGAACGACGAAGATAGAAGAACGTCAATTTCCTATAACCAGTCAGAAGCGTCTACTTGACCATACAAGCAGGCCACATACCTTGGTGCTCATTCTTACTAGGCATTCTCCGCAGGCTACAATAGAGAATGGAAAGACAGAAGCAACGCCCTTGGCGCCTGGCCCACGATGCCACTCATCAGACTCGACAGGTGCCTTAGAAGCACCTATGTTGCCGCAGAACTGGCATGAGCGGGAGCAGGTGAGTCGCCACATATCCAGCTCGGATTTGCCCTTGAGGGGAGCGGGCATACGCGGCCAAAAGAGTCGCCTTGAAGCCTGCCAGATTGACTCGGGCTTCAACGGCTGGAGTACACATGACGAGGTGTAAAGACAAGAGGGGGGGCTAGCGGTAGAGATTGGGCTGAGAAAGGAACAGAACAGTTTGTTGACAGTCAACAAACGACCCAAAGCTCCAGGAGGAAGAAGCGCAAAGATATGTTGCCATATCTCTGCTGGAAGCTGCTTCGCTCCATCGGGGCGGGGACCAAGTGCATTCCCAAAGTCTACAGGTCCATCCTGGTTGATTCGTATTCTTTTCGACCTGCTAGACTGGCTAGCATCCTGGTCGACTGGGGACTTGCGCTTGTTGGCCGAGGAAGTATTAGCCTGCGTGCTATCATTCATGAGGGCCGTCTCGGGACCATAACGCGAGCGGTCCCCAGAGTTGACAGTAACCATCTCCATGGTAGGGCTATACGCGTCGTCGTCGCGTGTGGCTTCCGCAGCACCACTAGCTGAGTCTGGCATCTTGGAGAACAATGGCTCGATTTCTGGGAGATGATGTGGAGGCAACAAGACACACAAGCAACCCAGGGAAGAAAGAAACGCCAGCAAAAGGCTTGCTGATACAAAGTCGCAACCTGGATGGAGTTGAGGGACAACACTTGTCAAGGGTTCTGGTGCAATGGGAGCTACAACGGAGAATTCACCGTTGATGTCAAGGAAAGGCAAAAACAAGAACAAAAGAAACTGGTGTCTAATTGGGTTCTCAGGTGCGCATCCTTCTTTCAGACCGGTGGCAAGGATGGAAAACCACGCGTGATGCTTGTTATGGAAGACAAAGGATGGTCGTGAAACAGTTTGTTGGATCAAGGTTAACAGTAAAAGCATGACAGAGCAGCAGAAGTGCTTCTTCATCCTATTCGCCAGGCAGGCCCACCTTGTATTCTGACGTAAGCAAGCTCTTGCCTAGGCACCTGACGGAACTGCCTACTATTATGCCACATGGGTCAACCTGGAAAAGAAGAGTCAACACCTCGAGTTTGTTAGTAATATCATACAAATTGCGAATAAATGTCACGACTTCCTTGATATGAAAATATTTCTCATGTTGTGCATTTGGCAGTATCTTTGAACAGGACCAAGCGCCTTTTCCGTCATGCTCCCAACCCTCAAGGAGTGGCCAAATCTGAGATGCTAGTTCTTATTGTACAATACAACGGTTCATCAATCCATCTTCACATCTGTTTCATTTACCTACTCTTTGAGTCCCTGAGCTTCCATTGCGTCCAGTCGTCGAGGACTGATCGGGCGATGCACTGTCCTGGCCGGTTCCATAAATCTGGAAGCTCTGATCTGCACCCCAGTTGGTCATTTGCGTATAGTTTTCGAATGCGTTCTAATCAAGCAAGTCAGTCAATCACAGGCTTCAGCCTCACAGACAAGATATAATACTAACCCAGTCAAAGTTGGCGTCCATGCCAATCCCAGTGTCTGCCACTGCCCCCATGTTGTTAAACATTGAAGACAGAGGGGATGTCATGTTAGCTGTGCCAAAGCCGTTCGTCTGGAAATCCACGCCCTCAGGGACGGAGAAACCAAAATCCATGCCCATGTAAGGTGTCACGTTAGGTGCTGAGAAGGAACTAATCCCAGAGTTGTATTCAGGTACGCCGTTGGGTGAGCCGAGAGTCTGTGTCATGGCTGGTAAGGGATCATATCCCATGTTGGAAGTAATATTTGGCGGGGCCATGGGTAGCTGACTCGGCTGATCCTGGCCAAAATCACTTGGGGTTTTCAGTTTCTGCATCATGATTTCGACAATCTTGGAAGCTTTAAGCGCTTCCATGGACGTATCTGCCATGGCATGCCAGATTTCTCGGGACGTCTCTAGGCTCCCAAGCATCTTGGACCGCTGCTCTTCGCTCCAGAGAAACGCTCCCTCGCTTTCTTGCGGGGCTGAAGACTGCATCGCGATGTTGTCATAGTGCAAGTCGATAATGACGAGCATCGCGGGCAGGATAAAGTCCTTGGTCGCTATGGACTTGATGAACCAGCCGACAGAGCGTAGCCGGCCGTGTACCTGTGACTCGCGATGCAGCACAGCCAGGTGGTTAAGCGCTTGCAGGGAGGCTTCAATGGCTGCCCTTCGCGAATGGGCATACCGTGAACTCTGCCTTGCTCTTGGCAAGTACTTTCGATGAAGAAGGCACATAATCTTTTGGTATAGAATATCCACATTGAATCGAGCAATGGTCAATGCTACTGGGTCGTGCGAGTCCTCTAGCGATGTCATCTTGAGGTGAGGCGGCAACTCCTGGATGACTTGCCGAAGCTTAGCGTCGAAGCGAATGATTTCGTCGTAGGGAACATGTTTCCCGAGTTGGTTGGTCGCCTGCAGGATATTTCCCAGTTCATTACAGAGCCTGGACTTGACTATCATGTAAGCGATCGGAGTCGGTTCCGTGAGCGGCCTCGATGGCGGTAGCTTCTTTATCTCTGGATGGATCTCATCGTCAAAAATATTATGCGGAAGCTGCGTATCGCAATCATGCTCATTGATCATGCTGGGTAATGATACTTGGTGTGAGAAGATAACATCCGACATGCGAACAAGAGCCCATGTCCGGCGCCTCATTTCCTGCGCGACGTTAGGATACGATCACTGCTGGTGGAAAGGAAACTGCCCGGACTTACTGCTTGAAAGGGGGTTAGGGAGGGGAATGACTCTGCGTCGCGGTGATACCCCATGCGAAACGCAATTCTCACAAGTAACGAAATGACAAGCCACAGGCCAAGGTCAGCGTCCCAGCGTGAAGAGTATTCGCCAAATACGTAGAGAATCATCGTCTCGACAGTGTATTCCAGCGGTTTGGAGTAATCCGACTTGACAAGACACTGGACTGTCCGCAAGCGGTACTCGGCTGCCAGCTCCAGAGTTCGACCCTTCCACTCGGGTGGCTCATCGCCAACTTTGTGGTAGCTCAGCATGGCAAGGCACAGTACCGAGTAGAGAAGGCCGAGCCACATTATGGGTGTTTTTGATGGGTCCTGCCAGTGATTATCCAGTTGCTGTTGAAAGGTCGGGCCATGGACGATAATGACGGAATTGTCCATGGAGTTGAAGTAGCGACTACAGAGGGCCAAGACTGCAGACTTGGGAGGCAGCTCTGATCGGATCTCAATCTCAGATGCCGCAGCAGCCCCCATCAGTAAGGTAGGCCCTTCGCGTGCCGCCTGTGATTTTGACGATGAGACCCGCTCGTAGCTCGTTTCCAGCTCCTTCTTGTGTGAGATGAAATAATTCTTTACTTCAGATATATCGGCAAGGATGGTGTGCCAATGTTGCTGTCCGATGTACATTGACTTGCCCTTATCGGTGTCGACTTTGAGGAAACCCAGGGATTTGGCCAAGCCCTCCGCTTCTTCTTCGTCACTATCGCCGTCAGCCATCGCCGGTCTGTCCCCTTGGCCGGCTTTTGCAGAGGAGCTGCTGTCGGTAGTCGGTTGTGTCGTCGCCGCGGCTGCTGCAGCGGCACTCGCGGGGTCTACGTTAGCACCTCCGTGCATCAGAGACAAAACTAGGCCTTCTAAACGGTCAATACGGTTCTGCATGTCATCGGGACTTGAGTCTCCTTGACTTTGATTCTTCTTGCGAGCAGTGGGAGCAGCATAGGAACACGACGATGCGCCCATACCGTCACGCTTCGTACAGTTACTGCAAGGATGGCTCCTATCACATTTTCTGCCACCGAGGTTAGAAATGTTGAAAACTGAGGCCTCTCTTTGCTAGTGCTTACAATCTGTCAGACATGGTTAGCAGTTGCTTGTAAGTTCTCAAGTTATGGGGGAAATGTACTTTCGTGACCGACACGGATAACAGCTAAGCGGTACACGATTCCTCTTCCTGACAACGCGGAACTGCTCTTCGGGAGAACGACCTCCTTGGGAGGAATTGGTCGAAGGCGGAGTCGGGGTCATTGTGAAGAGTGTGATGGCGAGACGAAAGAGTCTCGACGGACAAGAATGAGGTTCGGCGTAAAGCTGACGAGAGATGTTGACAGGCGCTCAGGAACCCCAGGAAACCGGTAGCAATATATCAAAAGCCGGCAATTTTCTAGATGCCAAGGCACGTAGTCCCTTTTGGGAGGTAGAGGAGAAGAGTGTCGAGTGCAGATCAAGAGGCGAAGTAAAGTGATGGCTATACTCAGCACAACGGACCGTGGGATCGGACTTGGGAGGCTCAGGAGCTGGACCCAGGTCACCCTCCAAAATGGCAAAGGCCAGATACCGGTCCAGGCAACAGTTTGGCCTCAGTATGAGGAGTACCGAGTGGCTTATCGTCAAGAAATCCGCTGCTTCAAAGCTACAAATGGTGGGATGCCCTCCTCGTCACGCGCGGTAGAATATCGTGCCGAGGGGTGCGATACAGAAACGAGCCTCCCGAAAAATTCTTTGAAAGAAAAGACAACTTGCAAAGTCGTGCGAGATCATGTGTCCACGGCGCAATGTAGGAGACAGAAAAAGAAGATATGACGAAAGAAAGTCAGCAAAAGATTCCCGACGGATTTAGATCTGACTCGATTCAAGTGCGTAAGACAAACGATGTGCGCGCGCGGAGAGACAGCTCGAGGCGCAGAGAGCAACACACAATGAATGGGAAAGGCTACTAGGATGGTCGATGATGTAAAAGTAAGCAGAACAAGTTCTAGAATGGGCTCATTCGGCAAGAAGACCTGATGGATGGAAGGCGATGTGATGCGATGGCAAGGACCCGTCTTACCAATCAGCCAGACCAAGGAATATAACAAATCAAAAGTGGGAGGAGTCAGAAATCTGGACTTGATATTATGAGGCTCGTTGGAGAAGGAGGGGGATGGGGGTTCCATAGGATGGAGACCTTTGGATTAGTGACGGGCACTTTAGGTGTGGAAGGTACCTACCTTAGTAGGGTTTTGGCTCGACAAGACGGGAGACGTCAGCATCAATCAGCCTTAAAGCTGGAACGTAGGCGAATTATTACCTCCAGGGGCTATGAGCTGGATGGAACGCTTGTTACATTTTAGGTGCCAATAGAGGTTATGTGTAACACCTCGCGGGGGGCCTTAGTAATATTAGAGATAACTAACATAGTACCTAGTCTATTAGGTGAGCTTAACGTGACAACTTTCATCTTCAACATACGTAAGTACGTAAGTACGTAAGTAGTGATCCCGAATAGTTCACTCTACACTATTCGCAATATATAGAGGCATCTAAGTATGCCAAGAAGATTTCTCTTCTCTCATCAACGTTGGAGTTCAGGCTTTGTTGGCCGAATGCGAAAAATAAAAGCAGCATTTTCCACACAGTACCTGGTTGGTTCCATAATTACTACTACCGTACAACTAGATACAGAATAAGTAAGCCCAACCCTGCAAGTGACAAGCACCCTGTGCGCATTGAACTTAATATTAGTAGTACTATGATGCATTTGACGAAGAGCATGTCGGTCACATAATCACCACCATCATTTTAGCCTATGACTCATCTCATGACTCCAGTGTTTCCTCAAAGTAGGAAATTGGTGTTGAGAATCGGACATCGGATAACGGACATAGATTAACACCGGTAATTTGTCATCACTATCTCCTATCAGGTACCTATTCTCTTCTCATGTACGGAGTACCTATGGTGGTTTGCTTATCCCCAGCCAGTCAAGAAGACTGACGATTCCATCACCAACGTTTATGATTTTATTCTGCTTCAACTGTGCTTCATCAAACATGCCATTGCTCGTTAACCATTTGCCTCATCTCGAAAGAATATAGAATATAGGGTCCTTGCTTAAATACATTGGATCGTGCTTCTTCCTCATGTGCACCTCGTGTTTGCGAATTTGTCTACCGAAATGCATAGCAGTCTTGGCCCAGCATATCATTCTGCCTGCACCTGTGCCATATTTCGTAGACCGTTTCAAATCAGCCAAAGCCATCCCAGCAACTTTATCCCGTAACATAGCCCCCATCGATGTGTTTTGAATGACTTGCCCCTTAACTCAGGCTTACATCTTATCAGTCATACACCTATAAGAGGATTTTGGTGGTCTCTCTCTACAACTCTGCAATCGTCGCGGGAATTTCAAATCCTGATCGCGGGCTTACTAATCCCAAGGTCGTCAGACTAAACCGTCACTTTCAAATCATGAACTGCATGTGTGTACGTGTTGAAGCGATGCCTCACGCTGTTGCATTTCAAGCCGCAGCATCGGCTCCTGTGCTAACACTGTATGCCTTGAGAAACTCGGGGTCGTTGCCAATCTCTTCTTTTACCTATATTTTGTCAGCAAAGAATACTTGTGTTGGACTTATGTCACTTACGATGTCCAACCCGCCGACGAGTTCGCCGTCCATCCAAAGCTGAGGATAGGTGGGCCAGTCGGCAAACTCTTTGAGTCCCTGCCTCACCTCATCGTCGGCCAGAATATTGAAGAAGCCATACTTGACCGAGTTCTCTCGTAGGAGACCAACCAACTGTCGTGAAAAGCCACACTGAGGAGAACTGGGCGTTCCCTTCATGAAGAGCATCACAGGGGCAGCCTTGACGAGGTCTCCTAGTCGCTTGAATAGTTCTTCCTTCTTCTTCTCGGGGTCCTGTTCTTCAGCAGGCGCAGTGTCCACATTCATGCCATTGGGGGCATCAGTGGCAGCGACGGCCGGGCTAGACTGTTGAGCGTGTGTTTCGATGGCAGTTCGAACCTTGACTGCGCTGCTTCCACTGACGGTCTCGATAACCTGGCCGTTCCTCAGCAGAACTAGGAAAGGGACGGCGGTGACATCGTAGGCCTCGCTGATATCGCTCAACTCTTCGGCATTGATGGAAACCCACTTGGTGGTTGGTGGCTCGGTAATGGGGTATTCGGAGGCGAGTGTTGACAGGACCGTTGCCATCTGAGCACAAGGCGCGGCCCAAGGAGCGTGGAACGAGATAACGACGAGGGTTGAAGGGGGCACAGAGGCGAGCACCTGCTCCCACTGAGGGACAGTTGTGACTTCGGTAATGGTCGACATGGCGCTGATGACTATTCTCGTGCCGAGGAAAAGGGCGTTGGAGGACACGAAGCGGAGATTCAAGGGCTGGTTGTATGTCAAGGATCAAATCTGATAAGGCGGTTGGTTGGAAATGATGCCGACCTAACTTAAGTAGAGGTCAATAAGGTGTATCGGAAGATTGAATATTGGCGGGGCACTTTTTGCGACGAGGGGCAAATGCGGTGCGGTGCGGTGCGGTGCAGTGCAGAGTAAAATGGTGCCAATCTTGCGTCATTTCACTGGTCCATTCAGCGTTCCGTTTTTGTCACGGCCGGTAATCGGCGTTTCTTGCCCGTGCCGTGCTCTGGGCTGTGACGTTTTGCTGTTTAACCCGCTAAATACGTTGCGCGGAACCGCCTACCGTAGGCATGCCTTTAGGCGAACAAGCCCGACTTCCAGTTGGCGAGCTCTTGCCTAGCTGGACTCGCCCAGACCGAACTCCGCCAAACCCTCAGCAGATAGCCTGGGTTCGTGCCAGCCACCGCCGAAGCCCCATCTGGGTTGGGCTTCCTTCCTATCCGTACTGTAGACGAACTTATTACGGAGCTTGCCACTGTGCCTGTTCATCATCAGCCACACTTACAACTGATCTTGCCTGATCTCCAGCTCGAAGGTTCCAACTTTCTTTTTAACCGGAACTTCCTTTGTAGACTGCTTCAACAATTGACAGTACTTATCGCGATTATCAATCGACAACCTCTTCATCCAAAAGTTCCTCACTTGGAGCTTCATCTCTTCATCTGAATTCCATCGTCTGCCGTGCCCGTGCCCTCCGTGTGGAGCTGCTCGCCGCAGCAACAGGTGTCGTCACCTAGTTCAGGTTCAACCACCCCAGTCTCCCAACTTGTCAGCTTCAGTCTTCCTTCATCATCACATTAGACACCGCGACGATGGCGTCTCTTAATCTCTCGACGAACGGCGTTTCCATAAAGAGCAGCTACAATGGCGTTGTCAACGGCCCTCCCCCAGCTTCCGACTCTCCTACTTATGCTCACTGGGCTCTTTTCTCGGTTCAAGCCCCTCTCCTGAATGCCTTCCAAGACACTGGCGCCAAGGAGAGCATTCTCAAGGTTCAGGCAACTGGCGGTACGCCCAAACATCGTAATGTTCTCCAGCGCCTCACTTTTCTAACGTAGTGATAGATGGTGAGCTCGACGAATTGATTGAGGACTTCAGCGAAGGTCGTGTTCAGTTCGCCTTCGTTAAGGTCAAGGACCCCAACAGTGGGCTACCCAAGTTCGTCCTCATTGCTTGGTGCGGAGGTGGTGTACCCGAACGAACCAAAGGCTACTTCACCAGCCATCTCAACGCTGTTTCCAAGGTCCTCCATGGATACCACGTTCAAATAACAGCTCGCTCCGATAGCGATCTTGAGGTCGATGCCATTATGCGAAAGGTTGCCGACGCATCCGGCGCCAAATACTCGGCCGGAAGCTCTGAGGGTGCTCGTCCTGCTGCTCCTCCCCCCGCCAAGTCAAAGCCCGTTTTCACCCCCACTGCCTCCAGCCGTTCTAACCCTCTTGTTGCTGCACGATCCAGGAGGGATGAGAATGTGGACGAGGATGGCTGGGGTGCCGATGCACCTCAGGTCTCCCGATCGCAGTTGGAAAAGGTTGAGTCGGCCTACAAACCCACAAAGGTCAACCTTGCCGACCTTACAAAGCAGCCAACCGCGACTACTAGCGGTAGCGCGCCGACCAAGCGCAACGACATTCATAGCGACGTCGTAAAGGGCGGTTACCAACCTATTGGAAAGGTCGATATCGCAGCTATTCGAGCCCAAGCTCAGAAAGACGACGACAGCCGCCCAACTCCCGTCAAGGGCAGCTATGAACCTGTTGGAAAGGTCGACATTGCTGCCATCCGAGCAAAGGCGCAGAAGCCTGCAGAGCAGCGTCAAGAGCCAGCTGAAGATGAGGAGCCTAAGCCCGTCTCCGAGCGCATGAGCGCTTTCTCCCAGCCTGCTCAATCCGAGAGACTGACATCACTCCCCAAGCCTAAGGTTGCAAACAAATTTGGCGGAGTTTCGAGCTTCTCAGGAACCAAGGCGCCGGCGCCGGGTGGTCTGGGTTTCGGCGGACCCTCTACTCCTGCTCCTCCCCCAGTGGGCGCTGCCAGTCGAACTTTTGCTGATCAAGGTGGCAAGACTCCCGCTCAACTTTGGGCAGAGAAGAAGGCCAGGGAACGCGGGAACGATGCTGGCAGTGCTAGCACTCCTACTGCCGCGCCTCCAGTTCAGGCCCAGAAGAGTGGCAATGAGTGGAAGAGCGGCTATGCTGGAAAGTCTTGGGCGCCAGTCACTACTGGAGGATACGGCCATGGCGTGTCTGGGCAGGTCAGCCAGCAGAACACTGGCGAGGTGGATGAGCCTGCTGAGGAGACGCCAGTGTCGCCTTCGGGTGGTGTAAATGCTCTTCGCGATCGCTTCAAGGGCACCCCTCCCATTTCGGCTGGTACGCCGCCCATGCCTCGCGCAGCCCAGGAGGAGCCTTCGCCACCACCCGTTCCTGATAACTCTCGACCTTCTGGCGGCTTTGCTCTGCCTGGTCTGCCCAACCGACCTGCCGCCGCAGAGGAGGATGATGAACAAGAAGATCCTTCAGCATACCAAACAGCCGCTGAACGAGGTCGAAGCCCTTCGCCTCCTCGTATTGCGGTGCCCGTTAGCCGTGGACCTCAGCCGCCTATTGGATCCTCCCCTGAGCAGCGTGCTCCTCCACCAGTTGCGCCTAGCCAAATTGACGTTCCAAGAGAGGAGGATCTTTCCGCTGACAAGGAGGTGTCGTCCAGTGCACGTGCCGCTGCAGGTGCTGTGGCAGGTGTTGGCGTCGGTGCTGCCATTGGCGCCAGTGCTGTAGCTGCAGCACAGCACGATGTGTCGGATGACGAGCCCGAGTACCAGCAACAGCGCGAGCATTCTCCTGCGCCTGCGCCTGTTCCTGCAGCTCAGCCCCCTCAACCCGAACCCGCTCAAGGCGGATATCGTGCCGTGGTTCAGTACGATTACGAGAAGGCGGAGGATAATGAGATTGAACTGGTTGAGGGAGACCTGGTAACAAACATTGACATGGTCGATGAGGATTGGTGGATGGGAACCAACTCTCGCGGCGAGACGGGTCTGTTCCCCAGCAATTATGTCGAGGTCGTAGAGGATGATGAGGACGAGACTGCCGCCGCGCCTCCATCTCCTCCAGCTAGAGAGGATACTCCTTCACCTCCCGCGCCGGCTGCTGCTGCTCCAGCCTCTGCTGGCCCCACAGCAACGGCCATCTACGACTACGAGGCTGCTGAAGATAACGGTAAGTTCAAGGCGTCCTACGTATTCATAGAGTGAGAAAACTGACAATTCATGGCAGAACTGAGCTTTCCCGAGGATGCCACGGTCACTGGTCTAGAATTCCCTGATGAGGATTGGTGGTTTGGTCACTATGGTGGACGATCTGGCCTGTTCCCGGCAAACTATGTGCAGCTTGACCAGTAAACGGGTATTGCAGCTCGGCAGTTGAAAGTCTCTACAGCTGATGGAGTGATAAAGAGGGCGGGATTAGAAGTTCCCGACTGTGACCCATATTGAAAATGAGCAAGCAATTCCACCAGACACTTTCTCTTTAGGAATATGATACGTTCGATTTACCAATATTCCGTTCCCTTGTATAAATAATGCTGAGAAAAAAAGGAAGAGGTTTTCAAAGGTCAAGACTTATTGATTACATAGACCTTCTATAGAGCATGAGCACATCGGCTGTTGTTCATGACATTGAATTGTGGCTGTGGTGGCTGACACACACAACCACAACCTTCCACGCCCAATTTGTGTCGCGGAGAGGGAAAGAGAGAAGAGGGGGCTTATGGCGGGAGGAACATATTTTTCGTGCCCCACTCCACCCCACCACAAATTCATTCGTGGGAGTCCAAATTCAACGAGCCTCCTTGATCTTCGACCTTTTCTTGAAGTATTTGAATCCTCAAAGGCCCATTTCAAGATGACGGATTCTCTCGATTACGTCCAGATCTGCGAGAGCTGCCCCGCCGGCGACGGCTGGGGTCCCTCTGTCACCACCGAGACCACTCTCAACGGCGTCCCCTATGCGCCCTACTCCAAGGGCGACAAGCTGGGTCGCATGGCTGACTGGACCTCCGAGGGCAAGGATCGTGAGCGTGGTGGACGATCACAGTATGGCCGAAACTTCCGAGGTACGTTTCATCCTTTTGGTCACTCGACCTTCAAGTCTTGGAGAAAGCCCAGGCTGATACTCATCTTGTAAATCTAGACCAGCAAGTCTATGGCTCGAGCCACGCCCTCACCTTCAACGCCCCTCCCGCCGAGGACGAGTCTACCTTCTCCGTCGTCAGCAATACCCGAGACTCGGCCAAGTCACGATTTGGCCGCGGTGCTGTCTTTACTCGCGGTCGTGGCCAGCGTGGCGGACAGGCTGGCGGCCGTGGTGGACGTGGTGGTGTCCTGCAGAGGACTGGTGCCGGTGGTGCTGGTGGTCGACAGGGCTACGGCGCCGGTGGCTACGATCGGGGTGGTCGACCCAACGCTGGTGGTCGCGGTGGCCGCCGCTTTGGCTGGAAGGATTGGGACAAGCCTGCTCGCAACCGCGATGCTAGCATCAACATCAAGCCCGACTGGAAGCTGCTCGAGGAGATTGATTTCAACCGCCTGAGCAAGCTTAATCTCGAGACCGACAATGGTGAGGACCTTAGCGATTACGGCTTCCTCTACCACTACGATCGATCCTACGATAAGCAGCCCATCAAGGGCGCCGAAAAGAAACTCACCCCCATTGACCGTGCTGCCTACAACGTCACCACGTCGTCCGATCCTGTCATCCAGGAACTCGCCGACAAGGACGAGGCTACCATCTTTGCCACCGACAGCATTCTCTCCATGCTCATGTGCTCGCCTCGTTCTATCTACCCTTGGGATATTGTCATCTCACGACAGGGCAACAAGATCTTCCTCGACAAGCGTGAGAATGCCACGCTCGACATGGTGACGGTCAACGAGAACGCGGCCGATGCTCCCCTGGATGCTGCCGATGGCGGCAAGGACGCTATCAACCAGCCCAACGCCCTGGCCGAGGAGGCCACCTACATCAACCACAACTTTGCCAACCAGGTCGTTCTCGAGGGCGAGTCCACCAAGGTCGAGATGTCCAACTCCAACCCCTTCTACAACTCCTCCGAAGACACCGACCCCCCTGCCAGCAAGGCCTACAAGTACCGAAGATTCGACCTGTCGACCAACGATGAGCAGCCCGTTTACCTTATTGTGCGAGCCGAGGTCGATGCTGTGCAGAAGAACGCCATCACCGGTGAAGATCAGCTCATGACCATCAAGGCCCTCAACGAGTTCGATAGCAGGGCTCAGGGTAGCGGTGGTGCTCTCGACTGGCGAAGTAAGCTCGTCGCCCAGCGCGGTGCAGTTGTGGCTACCGAGATGAAGAACAACAGCTGCAAGCTCGCCCGATGGACGGTACAAAGCATCTTGTCCAAGTCTGACGTGATGAAGCTCGGGTACGTCTTTCTCTCATCAGTTTTTTCAGAATAACACCAAGAAAAGGAAATACTAACATTTGCCTACTAGTTTCGTCTCTCGTCTGAACCCCCGCTCCAACGACAAGCACGTCGTTCTCGGCGTTATCGGCTGGAAGCCCCGCGACTTTGCCAATCAGATGAACCTTTCACTCTCCAACGGTTGGGGTATCGTCCGTACCATTGCCGACATGTGTCTGCAGAACTCGACCCAGGATGCCAAGTTCGTCCTTGTCAAGGATCCCAACAAGAACATTCTGCGCCTGTACGAGGTGCCCACGGGCTCCTTCGAGGATGACGAAGAGCAGGAGATCGAGGTGCCCCAGGCCGTGGATGAGGAGTAAAGGGGAACAAGCGCATGAAATTTTATTGACAAGGGATGATAGCATCTCTAGAACAAGGCGGGGGTTTGTTCCCTTATTTCAACCCCCCTTAGCTATCGGGCCGGGTAAAAAGGGAGATGAAACTGGGAGATGGCAGGTATTTTCCATGTTCTAATGATTTGAAGCTGGATGCCATACTTCTGGTGACGCTGTATAAGGGGGCAGGGGAGGATAGAGGGGGATGTTTCGGTTGCATTGTATATGCGGCATGGGTATGAAAAAGAATACGTGATTAACGAAGTTCATCTCTGTTGCCAGCGAGTTTGTTGAAGAGCACATGCACATGTCAAGAACGAGTACGTGATGTTTTTTCCGAGAATGTTGGTATCGACAATGGGCCTCACAGGTAAGGTGCTGAGATTACTTATGATTACTACCACTACCGAGAGTGACAGGGGCTGTTTTATCAGAGCCTAGAGCCTACCTCTATCTTGGAGGACATGATACAGCCCAGAGTACTCGACCAGACTCGTCTCTTCTTGTCATTTTCTGACGTAAATTGGGCCTCTCCTCACACGTCTCGCCATGGGGTCACAGTAACCAGTCGTCGAATAAGCTGCAACAGAGCATATGATTACCAACAACAGAAGAGGTTCCGACTATGATTGGGGGAAGACGAAGGGAAGAGGTTAGCCTCAGGTTTGAATTGCCAAACACCTTATATCGAATTTGTGTTTGCTTAAAAGAGCCATGACATACCAGCAGGTGCAGAGACACCAGAAGGGCACGACCACCTAGTCAAGTCTTCCGATTCTCCACGTCTTGTTCTCTTTCCGCCGTGCCCATCTCTCCCTTCTCAACACGATGAGATCACCGCAGGTGTATTGTACAGGCTCGCTCATCGGGTAGGAACAGCACTCTAGGCGATAGGCGTTATGGTTATTGTAACCGTTCGGTATAAACGGCGGATGACCGCGCTTGGGGGCAGGATATGTCTGTATGGGCGTGAGCTGAGGTGGTATACAGAGACCAGATTGGGCGCAGACTTACAGGTAGAGGTTGTCTGAGATACCCGTCCTCGGTGAGGGTCTCGTTTAGGGGTTCTATGGGGTGCATGGTGAATGGTGAATGGTGGTTAACGATTGTGAGTAGTTGGGTGAGTAGTTGCAGTAGATATGTTTAAAGAGTGTTATTCATTATCAGAACTGTTTGGAGATGGAAGTATCTGTTGGGCCAAGATTCTCAGCTGGATGGGGTATTTTCTTCATACTACAGTGCTGGTTCCGTAAGGTCAGACATGAAGAAGGTAGTAGATACCTAGTTGCCCGATTCTATATTGATTATTGACTACCTAGGCTCAGAACATAATAGATATAGTTAGTACCTACGGTACTGACGTAGAAGGCAGGTAGTTACTGGTGAATAATGAACAGGAGAGCTCAAGGTCATTCAGCATTGCCGTATCAGTTTATTACAAAAGAAGATAATTAAAAAGCAATGCGGCTATATAGAATGTCTCTGTAAGATTATATACTATAACTACTCCAGTTGTAACACTTCCATATTATGCAGCGCCTATCGCAACTTCATTTAACTGACGTTGGCACATGTCGTTTGGAGTCAAGCTCAGTGTCAGACAGGAGGAAGGTCTAGGGGGCCCATAGGCGCACCACCCGTGGTGCATATAGAGCTTATGTAACGGTGCACCACGTGGTGCATATAGAGGTTATTATGTAAGCCTTAATGTGTGTGCTTTATTTTTTTATTGCGCCAAATGGCCCCTTTGGCCCTGATGTGTATATGTGTGCGGCCTCGTTGCAAGTTTCAATTCATATGGAACGGCGCACAATAGCTAGATCAATAAGAGCAAATAGCGACTAATACAACAACGCTTGCTCTTCAATATCTCTTGCCGCTGCATCCCAGATATCCTTCATGTCTCGCCGCGAGGAGAAAGGCATACTTGCCATCTCTATAGCTACATTGCCCTCAACCCGAAGCTCTTCAGCCTTATCCCAATCTATGTAGCTCATCATCTCCTCCTTCGTCCATTCCCTCCGACCCTTCCCGCTATCATAGTACTTCCCCATTTGCTTATAGTCAGTACACCATTCATAGCTAGCCTTATTGTATCGGGTTGGCAGCCCCATGGCCTTGCGATACAGCTGGTTGGTCTTGATAGCTCCTCGGGGCAGCGACGAGTACCACTCTTCTCGTGCCGTAACGTATCTCATATAAATAGCATACGGATGGTCAAAACGGAGCGTTAGGGCAGGAACCTCGGGAGGCGGCGCAGGAGCCGTTGCAGGAGCCGGCGCGGGAGATTCAGGGGCCACTATTGACGTCGGAGCAAGGTATGCAAATCGCAAGGGGCATGCTTTTGAGGTCATTATATGGCCTTGTATATGACATCTCGAGCACTTCGGCTTTGCCTTTGGCTGCAGAGCCTTCTCGATCTCTTCAAATCCACTGGGCAGCCTCCTCGTGCTTATAGGCCCCTCGGTTGATGTGACTGTTACTGCATAAGTATCAACTAGTCGGCGAGACTCAAGAACAAGCTACGGAATGCCTTTACGCTGGAGATGCCAATGCTTGTGGAAGTGCTCTAGTAGAAGAGGCTGATATTGCTCACGAAGAGTCTCGAGTTTGCGGGTGCAAGGGAGACCAAGGGAGGAAGTAAAGGATCCCGTACAAGGTGGAAGAGGCTCCTGGAGCCGCTTTCGTTGCTCCTCAACCTTCCGCAAAGCTTCGTGAGAGATCCAACCGTGGATGTGCTTGTAGAAGTCCCCCTGCAGCTCATAACCTCTATGTGCACCACGGGTGGTGCGCCTATGGGGCCCCGAAGGTCTAGCCGGGCTGACTAAGGAAAGGGGGGTANNAAGCATTTGATACTTAAACAACACAACTCGGGCCGCTAATTAACCCGCGCGAGTCCGACACTCATGGTTATCACGTGACTAGCGCACCCGTCCCTGCCAGGCGTATATTTACCTATGGACCATGTAATAAGGATCAAATAGTAGTGATTTTTCAAAAAACTAAATGCAATCAATGCTTGGAAATTGTCTGATAACTGGGGCTGTGCAATTGTTTACTCTGTCTTAGTACATCCTAACGTCAGTAGGGCATTGTCCCGGTTGCTCCGAACACTTCCCTCCGGCTCTCTTTCCACGTTTAATTCCATAAGACCTAATGGGGACGGATCTTACTAAGCCACTAACGACGCATTCCGTGACGCCTCCGCTGACTGTTTTAGCCTCGGGGCATCTTGATCGTGCCAAATACTTCCAGGTAATTGTCATGCCAACCCTTTCTATATTTTCAGAAGAAACAGTATCATAACTGCTTGGTCTCTGCTCGAACCCGTCTTCTTCTTTTTCATCAAAGTGCGAGCGATCATCTTTTGGTCATATAAAGGCCTTAACTAGCAGACACTACCGATTACTCATCCTGTAACAAACTGGTATGTCGCCGCCTAGCCCAACAACCTGTGCCCCGCCCTCAGAGCGAAAACTCACTACACTAGTTGTTTCTCTTCATCACAATCTAATCATTTACCTCTCAAGATCCTCATATTCCATAATCACGCCTTTGTGCAGGGTAGCCAGGAATGGCTTCCCTCACTCCACATATACCCGGAGCATCGGAGCGCTCCATCTCGTCTTCTGCGTCGCCAGACCAAGCACCTATGACATCGGAGGATGATCAGGTCGACTCGTCCACGCTTGACTCTGATTTCTACAAGGGTCTCTCCGACAATAGAACGACACGCGGTAGGCACGTTACTGTCACTTGCGTCGACAGATAACTGACATGCTCAAGATGGCAACCCCGCCAAGAAGAGAGGACCCAAGCCCAACAGCAAACCTGCTCTTACACGACGACAAGAGCTCAACCGCCAAGCACAGCGGTATGTGAAATCGATTTTGCCAGTGATCGTCCCTAACTCGCGCGCTGCTTATCAGGACACATCGCGAGAGAAAGGAGCTATACACCAAGGCTCTAGAGGATGAGGTCCTCAGACTCAAGGAGGTCTTTAGCAACGTCTCACTAGACCGAGAGAGATTGGCCGACGAGAACAAACGGTTGAGGGATGCGCTGGCCAACGCCGGTGTCCCTTACGGAAGCCCCAACACAGCAGGGAGCGCAACTAGTTACGGTGCTGGGTCCTCGAGCGTGTACACCCCTCCCATGACCTCGAACTCGACGGCACCTTCGGTCACCTCACCGAGCCACGGCTCCGCGGGCATGGGCCAAGGCGTCAACAGCTTACAACAACCCCACGATTACCTACAACCGCCCGGCCGAGTAGGCGCAGACGTTGAACAGGCGGGCATTGACTTTGTTTTAACGTACGATAACTCCTCGAAGACTCCCCATTGATTTTGATACAAGAAGAGCGTCGTGGCAAATGGCCAACTTGCATTGCCCGGGGTCGCAGACAAGGGCGTCACGGTGGTCAGGCTTGGCTAACGATTCCATTGTTCGAGGGATCTTGCAGTCTCGAGAAGCCCTGCATGGCCCATATTCAGTACATGGTCGAGAGAGCAGCCGATCCAGACAGTGAACCCTGCGGCCACGCCCTGATGGCATGCTGTCCACCAGACCCATTTCCAGATGCGAGGCCAGGTGTGCCGTTTGGGAACACGCACGTTCCGGTTGCGAGTGATTTCCAGCAGCAGAAGACGTGGGAAGTGCCAATAGCCGACCTTGCTACGTTACTAGACCTCAGCAAGAGATTGGACCTCAACGGCGAGGTTACTCCTATTGTGGCATGGGGTATGCTCCTTCATCATCCCAGAGCCAACGAACTTGGAGTGGACGATTACCGATTCCTGACGGAGCAGCTCTTCCGAAAGGTTCGATGCTACGGGTAAGCGTTGTCAACTAGATTGGGGTGAGCAATGGTGTACTGACTTGGACGATAGCTTCGGTGCTGTGATGGAGGAGTTTGAAGTCCGTGATGCTCTGGATAATCTCTTTGGCAGCAAGGATAATTAATATCATGGTCGAGTAGATGGAATGATTAGGGTGTACCGTCTTAGTGTATACGTTATGAGAGTTTGTTTGATTTGGGAGTTTACGACAGCGTGGTTGCGAAGGCAAGATAGACTTTCATGGTTAACATTATATCCTTGCGATGTGATAGAGGTCCAGTTGCACATTGAATGTGTACAGGCAGCATCTCTTGATGATTTGCTAGCACCGCATCTGTCCCTTTATCATCAACTGCCGAACGTCGACGTTGCAACGCCCTAGACTTTTTGGCAAGTCTGAACTCTAACATGGGTGACTCGTGGGCTCGTGGCTGAGTGTTTATCACGTAGCACAGTAGCGTTCAAAAGGCCCTGAGCTAGGTATTTCATGACAAATGATCAGGTATAAATAGGCACACACACACACACACACACACACACACAGAGGTAGCCTTGTACCCAACAGCATGGTTCCTCGGCCTAGTATGAAGGCCAAGTTAGCCGTCATGGCATGGTATCATTGGTTACCAGTTAGTAAACTTGGTTGGATAGATACAAGCGGCTATGTATGGAGATGTTTCAACCTATCCTAGACAGTCTTGCACATCAGGAACGTAAGCTTGGGTTGCCGAGTTGATGGCAGTCTAGCTTGACAAGCAATATTCTGCAGCAAGATAAATAGCAACTGTTGTTTGATAAGAGTGTGGTGCAACCCTTGTTCAACTTCTTGGGACCAAGAAGGTAACCCTGGGGGTGGGAATGGACTAATCGGATGAGATGAGGGGGTTTTCCTGGGGAGGGAGTTGAGTTGGTTGTCACATTAGATACTAGTTAGTAGGTACTATAGTTGTAGGTTAGTAGACAATATGGGTCTGCAGGAAGTACATGTGACGGGGCGGTGGGCTGGAAATGGTTGCAATAATCGGCATGGTAGCATCAGGTCGGTCATTGTTGTTCTGTCGATGTTGGTGTTGGTGATACTACCGGCTTAGTGCTGCAACAATGTCAATATGCCAAACCGGGCAGAAAAGAGTTGTAAGAGGCGGCGGTGAGAGTTAAAGCAGGTGAGAGGCGTGACTAATATGCATGCTTATTCACTGAAGGGTTGAATCGTTCGATGATATAGTTACTATGTACTAAGGTAAGAAAGGGCAATGCAATGCGAGAACGTGAAGATGAGGTACTGTGAGAAGAAGGAGGACACGGATAACAGCCAAGTGTCAGCTTACAGAGTAGATAAAAAAAGCACTAAAAGGTAGAGGGACTCACTTCGATGTCGTGTAAAACGGCGGTCATGGGGTAGCCACCGTCCAAGGTGCAAGCAACCCAGTACGTCTTTCGTTGCGAGTGTGTGAGTGTATGTATGTGTGTATGTGCGTATGTATATGTGTGTGTGTGTATATGTGTGTATATATATGTGTGTATATATATGTGTGTGTGCGTGTAGGCTTGGTGCGGAATTGGCACCGGTCATGATTCCCATTGGTGGGAGGGGGTATGGGATGTGCATATGGACATCAATCACAAGGGCATGAGAATAATCATGGAAAAGGATTTATCATCTGGAAGGGGTTGTTTAATGTTGCACACTGGGAGGTCTAAATGGAGAGAGCTGATTATTATTGTATATCTAAAGAATAGTCACTGAAGGAGTATGTATGTACGTAGTGAATAGGTAATTAGTGTATATAGTGTATCGTTGAATGGGGGTTTAGGGAAGAAAGAGAATGGTGATCAATGAGAAATACAAGTGCACGTGGGTGACGATCAATTATTGAATCAATTCCAGGAGGTGAAGCCCAGATGAGTTTATTCTACAGTTTACGCCCAGTGAATAGATGGGAAAAGAGTTAGTTCTAGGATGCTCCTGCAAAGGAATAAAAAACGTGGTGGGGGAAAGGATTGTTACTGACGGGATGGATGACTGGAACTAAACTTTGAGCTTGTTGTCTTGTAAAACAGTGCAGAATAGAAACAAAACAATGGGAAAATCATGGCAGGGTAATAACAGGAGTAAAGATAGTAAAGAAAAACCCAAAAAAAAAAACCCCCCCAAAAAAGAAAAACAAAGAGGCTCTGCATGAATCGAGTTTTAAGTGATCCATGATGATATTGGGGGAGAGTTATTTTCACCGTAACAACTCGCTCATAGGTGTGCCTATACTACTAGTACGGTACTTTAGTCGGGTACTACATGCCTTGGGCTGCTTAGGCAGTAGGCACCTCTTGAGTTAATGCTTGCCTACACAATCTACACAATGCTCTTAGAGAAAGATAAATTAACGACCCATTGTATGAATGTTGTTGTCATCTACCGCCGTTGACGCTCTCGTTATCCCAACCATTGAACGACAGAGGGAAAAAAACAACACAACCTTGACACAGGTATCCTGTACGTACCCTGTTTGTTGATCCGCACAGTGGCCAAGTCCCCCATTCAACGGAGCCCAAGAGGAGCCGGAACAGTGGTCTGTAATTGGTCTGTTTCCCCGTTCTTTCCTACCCTCTCCCCCGCTTGCTGTATCATGAGAGGAACGCGAGCCACGACCGAAAAGGCTCCAGCTGAGGTTTGACCACCATCGTGAGGCGTTGCTCGCTGAACTTTTGATCCATCCTTCTTTCTTCTCCCTGTCCCTTCTCTCTGTCTCTGACTGTCCTTCTTCCTTCTCGAGACTTCGAGGCTCTCAAACCAAAGATATCTGTACTCTTGTTGTCTTTTTGACTTTGTCAGCCTTTTCGAGAAATTTCCACACATTGCCAGCCGAAAAGAGGACTACAATTCACTCTCTACAGCATCAAGTCTTCGTCTTTATCGACTATCTGCCCACCAGGTAGCGCCGACAATTCCATCTGATCGCCTCCTCATCCGTCCTCGCTCCGTTCTCGGCTTCATCCCAGAGTTCAATACCGAGTACAGCCTACGACACGACAAGGCACGATACGATACACAACCATTCGACTCGATCCGAACCCTGGTCACCTCCTTGGAT
>JABFEV010001900.1:0-11398 GCA_013618395.1 Fusarium domesticum
ACTACTATAGAAACCCATAAAGACAAAAGGTGAAAAACATTGCCCTCTAACACAATATCAACTTATTCAACCTGCATCCTCTACCCTATGTTTTGGTGGTAGTGTGGTTGTTCTGATCCCCAACAAAGTACTAATAAAATCATCATAAGTACCTATTATATAATTAACCAAGGGCTAGTCTTTAAGCTGCTTAGGAGGCTATACTAGAAGACTAGAGTTCAGAGCTATTATCTTAAATGCCTTAACATTGTCAGGATGATATAGATGCTAAGGGAAGGTGTATAAAATAGTAGCCTCAATAGCTACAATTTAACCCTCCCAAGATACCTTCCTTGATGAAAAAGCGACCTTCCTACACCTCTATTCCTGTGGGGCCCCCTTATAATATTTCAGACTCCTACGTTGTAATGTCTCTGTCTGTTTTCCTGAATGATAATGCAGATCCTGACTTTTCAGCGTCTCGGTCGGGTTTCACAGCTTTTACATACCGAGCAATTCAGGATGTTTTTGACTAGTCAATTCGTCTTTAATGCGCCGCTGACATAGTTATTTGTATCAGCTTGTTGCTTTGGTTGCGGGCTCTACAAATAAAATAGCATGATCCTTCCTCAACGGCTTGGGCCTCAATTGCGTCCTGGTATCCAATCTCAATATCTGTCATCCCTTCCTGTGTCTCCTCTCAGCAAGCCTCACCTTGGCAAAGGGTTGGAGCCGTGGGTTGAAGAAATGCTGAGGAATAATGTCGGGACTAATTCCTGACTACTATTGGTAATCCGTAAACAAACGGATGGAAGATAGGTAGGGAATGGGTGTGCATTGCGTGGTGGTTATAAGCATCCCCGAAATAACAAAGTTTAAGCCCGGGCCCGGAGCTCCGTCATTCGGACTTGAACACCGGCCGAAACGGAGGGTATCTGCTATCTCGGCTTTAGATGTCGGGATATTCTGCTGTGATACTCGACACTAATCAACTTAGATCTTACCAATTATTGTATCTTTCTTGATTATTCAATACCGACAGGCGTACATATGCTACTAGACAAGGTCTCATGTTGCGGCCTTGACACGGAAACACTGACATCCTTTAGTGGGCTCCCGCCAAAGCTTCAACTTCCTCCGCTCTTTGGAATCATGCTTTATTGTCAGTCTGTAATATCTTCATCAGGAGATGATTGGAACATTGGGGGCGGGGTTTGGCCCAGGCATAGTGTCAGCGAACCACATGACGTTTGACAATGGTCTGGCTGGACCAGTAGAATCGGCTTGATTAAGACCGAGGATGACATGAACCTGGCTATATCATTGAGTCATTTAGGTCGCTGGTCAGGAAAAAAGTCTACAACACCATCTTATCGCATTCTTCCTCTCTCGCCTACTTGAATAACATTCATCATGACACCATCACCAACCGCCCTTCATGCCATCGAGGCAAGCCCTCGGGTCCATCAAGTTCTCTCCAGACTACATGCCGAATCATCCGCCCAGGAAAAATCCCTTTCGCAAACATGGTTCTACATCAACCGTCTTCTAAGCCATTACCTCTTTGGCACAAACTGGTCCGCCTCAGCTGACGACCACATGCGTGATAAGTTCGTCGCCCTCGAACAAGAAAAGTGCGAATTCACATATCTCCTCGCCCGAAGTATCGGCGCTGTCAACATTGTCGAGGCGGGTACGAGCTTTGGCGTTTCGACCATCTATCTCGCGCTGGCTGTTGGGCAGAATGTCGAGGACAGGAAGCAGAGAGGCGAAATTGTCACTGGAAGAGTGGTAGGGACGGAGAAAGAGCCGAGTAAAGCTGAGAGGGCCAGAAAGCATTGGCAAGAGACCGGGGAAGAGATTGAGTCGTGGATTGAGCTCAGAGAAGGGGATCTACGAGAGACGTTGAAGGAGGAGGGTATGCCGGAGATGGTTGATATGCTGTTACTGGACAGTGAGTATACCTACAAGACTAACTAAAATTTCCTTTCCTTCACTAACATCAACAGTCTGGACACCCCTCGCACTACCAGCGCTTGAAATCATCAAGCCTCGACTGAGAAGAGGGGCTATTGTACTAGCCGACAACACAAGCATGGCGAAGCCACTATACAAAGATCTACTAGCCTACTTACACGATACCAAGAACGGGTTCAAAACTACGACGACGCCTTATGCTGGAGGGTTTGAGATGGCTGTGTATTTGCCTTAAAGCCACCTGATCTGAACCACTGATGCATACTGGAAAGGAGCTGGGACCTACATATAGTACAGCGAAGTCTGCCTTTGAAGTTATATACTCTTCAACTCCAAACGAGAAGCCAACCTTGTAGCGTAAAAGATATGAGCCCCCAGACCAATCAAGTTTAGATGTATGCACATGGCATGTGAAGTAGTAAACCTCTCTTTCAACATTCTCATGGCAGAGGTCTGTCCTTCGACTTTTGCGTCAACCGTGCCTACAGCTACATTAGTTCAGCTAATACACAATAGCCCTTTACAAAAGCTCACCCTGCTGCAACCTCTCCAGCATAAGTCTTCTAGTCCTCGGTCCAAACACCAAAAGATTCAAAACTGAAACAACTCCCGAAACAGCAAACGGGATCCAATCTCTCTTATCCCCGACAAGAGACCTAAGCCCATACGGCGGAAGCGTCACAGCTGAGAAGAGCAGTAACAGTGCCTGTCCTTGGAAGAAAATCGGAAAAACGGTCTTCTGAAGAGAGATGTAAGGTGCGCGAGGAAGCTGCTTGAATGCTACTTTTGTGACGACAAAGGTCTGGTAGAGCTGGGAGCCGAGAAGCGTGGAGAAGGATATTAGGTGGAAGGGGGGGATAGCTGATGTGAGGAAAGTGCTGAATGCCATGGTGAAGATGAGATGAGAATACACTTTTTCTGTGATATGATCTGGGATGATTTCAATTAGTTGCCTACAAGAGCTTTTTATACGTTATCTCTGTAGAAGCTGACGCGGTTAAGATCCGAGAGTATTCGGAAGTTAGGGCTTGATTACGGCGGATTATGAACTGCGAGATGATAGAAAGTTTTCTGAAGAATAAAGGAAGCAGTAATAACGGAGTTTATAAGTTGATACATTATAAGAAGCTCCTTTCCTACTGATCCATGAATATGCTTAAAGAATATGTTTGTCAAATATTCGCACTCGCCCGCTTAATTAGACATTTGATCTCTAGCCCAAAGCCTTTCGTCTCTTGCACGCAGTCGCCTTTTACATGAACCACTGGGGCAGTCGATAACCGGGGGCTTTCTATCGGATACCCGTGATATTCGGACCTCAATCCCACCGACTGTGTCATAGTGGAATGAGCTGACGAATGGAAACGGTTCCGTTGTTCAGCACAATCATGTAGAGCGATGAAATTCAATACCCTGGCTGAATACCCCAACAGCTTCACATGAGAACACTTGGAACTGTCCGATGGAACTTCCTTCTCTATAGCTCTCACGCTACAATCCTCCCTCTCTCCCTTCCCAAAGCCTCACTCTCCATGATCAACGGCCCTCCTCCCGGCCCGCTCGCATCCAGGCTAATCGTCACACCCTTCTTATCACTGACGACTCTAACCGACTCTCCCAAGTTTCTAAAGTCCAACTCGCACAAGGACGGCACGGCCTCGCCCATGTCATCCTGGTTGTCGTGGACTTCGCGTATCTCGATACTCGGATATGGCAGCCAGCCTTCGCGGAGGGGAATCATAATGAGGGAAATTGCTGCTTCAGTTTCGGGAGTGGAGGATAGGGGTTCGCCTGATGAGCCGGGGATGACGAGGTGACCTTTGCGACGACCGCCAAGAAGCCATGTGTCGGCTGGGGCGGTAACCTCGTAGCTGTACTCGGTGTCCTTCTTGTGTTGCATCTCAGTATCCCAAACCTGCGTCCATTTGAGATGTAGAGTCGCAGGAAGCATTTGGTTCGTGCTGACTGTAGGTAATGCTCCCGCTTTTTGGTCTAGCATTTCCGTTATTGGTGCCTGAATCTGAATATCGGCTGTGTGAAGAATAGGCAGCGAGGGTATCTCGACAGGAATCATAATTGTGCACGGGTCTTCGGGCTGCGTTGTCGGAAGGGCCACTTGGGGATGTGAAACCTGCCACTGTTTGAGAAATGTCGCAATTGCTTCCGCTGCGTCGTCGTTCGAGCCAGGAACTCGACCGATGCCAGTCAGCTGCTTTTCCCAAGCAACCTCAGCTAGAAAGCTAGTCGGTACTCCTCCGAGAAGCGCTGCTCGTTCTAGGTCGTGCATTTGTAGACCCTTTGTCTCCTTGGCAACGAGTGACTTGATGACCCTCGCATACTGACCAAGCGCTGTCGCTTTTAGGTCCTCCGAGATCGAGTCAACGATTGCATCTTCTAAATCAGTTTGTAGCACATTGTAATAAAGCTTCAAATACATTGTGCGTGCCGAGCGTTTGGTGCTCTTGACTCCTGATTTTCTCTTGATCTTGTAAAGAAGAGTAGCTGGCTGCTTGGGAAACACCAGAATCGTCTTGTCACAGGACAGGCCGAACTCTGATTCGAACACGTCAGACTCTAGAAGTTCGCTCTTGTGTAGTCGCAGTGGGCTTTGACTTGCTGAAGAGACGTTGAAACGTGAGAACAGAGCCTGTTGCTTGAACACATCCTGAACATTGACACCCAGTGCAAGTGATATAGGGATTGACATCAGCTTAGCAAAGTAGAGCTTCTCACCGGACTCGAGCGTGTATGAGACCTCAATCTTGGCCGAGACATCGCCCATGTCTTGCTCTACTGAGTACGGAAAACGAAGCGTGACATCAGTCTCGGCAGTGATGGCGTTGAAATGGAAAATGCCGCCTGCCTCTGGTGCTTTGGCCAAGTCCACTGGGGAGTCAACAACCTTGGCCTCTAGTGTAAGAAGTCGTAGACCACCAGTCATGGGTTTGACTCGAACCTCGCACGCTTTCAACGTGTTCCATCCTGGATTGAGGACCAGGTCAAGCGTGTTGTTCCTGTCTAGTGCAGTATGTCCTGTCGCCGCAAACTGTACGTCAAGCGCCCCGGCACGGTGGAATATGATAACCCCGGGATTCTTGAACATGTCCGTTGACTGAGGAGACTGGTTGATGTCACGTTCAAAATGGAGGAATAGGTTACTCGAGGAGAAGGCAAGGTGGTCGATTTTATATGATCCAGGAACAACAGACTAAATATGTTAGTTTATGCCGTCCGAACGAGAGATTTACTTACGGTGCAGTCGACTCTGATGCTGTTGAGTCCAGGATTGAGTACGACATCTTCTTGTCTGGAGAATCTCAGGTCTTTGGCAGGGCCACTCTCCGTCGCCGAAACTCGCATCACGACTCCGTCGAGCTTGATATCGTCAGGCAAAAGACTCCAGAGATTAATAGTCAAAGAGCATTTGTCCTCGTTTTCGAAATATTCCGGAGGACCAGCAAGCTCGATATTTGTGAAAAAGTTGGAGAGGTGAATCTTGACCTGGCTCGACAAAGAGGAGGCCAGATCGAAGAGATTGCCAACAACTCCCTTCATTGATGTAGCACCGGAAAAGTCGGGCTTGCTCAGGCTTGCCACTGCTTTGGAACGCTGCCCTAGCCTCTCCTTCTCGGCAGCGCACGACTTGGTGAGAAGCTTCAGGGCCACGCGCACATAATCATCTTTTGACTTGAGCTCGCGAAGACAGTGAAGATACATGACAAGCATCGATAGCTCGAGCGAGGTCCATCCACTCTCGCCAAAGAAGGGAGTTGCTCGGTAGAAGTACGTAGCTGCCGTGCCGTAATCTTTTAGATAGAACTTGAGCACGGCCAAGTCGGCCATGCTTGCTTGAACTGCATGGTCGTGGTTTGCCACTGTGTAATGCCGAAGGGCTTTATCTGTGAGAATGTCGTACAATCGGTAGAAGTTGTCCGAGTTGTCAAGAGCAGTATCAAGAAGATGGTTCTCCACGCCGACTGTCAAAGGTGTCGAGGCTGAAGCTGGAGTATCAGAAGGTGCATTGTCCTTGAGACTGATATCCTCAAAGTCGGCCTCAGCTTCAGCAATCACTGGCGCTTCGGTCCATCCGTCACTCCAGCCTCGCTTTTTACCTAGGCCGTTGAGGATACTCCTCGAAAACATGTACAGCTCGGCTCTCCTAGCAGCCAAATCTTCAAGGCCGGTCTTCAGGTAGGTGGAAAGTTGATCCTCGCCCTGTTTAGGCATGCCAGGTCCAGGAAAGACTCCGGGGCTCGGCGGTGGCTGAGAGAGATGGGAGCCTGTTGAGATCTGGAGAGACGAAGTCCGAGCAGGATGCATCATGGTTTTTGGCTCAGGAATTGAGGCCTTTTGCTCGTGGCTGCCAGGAGGAGCAAGTATTGAGGGAGGAATTGGGAGCGACTTGGAAGAAGTCTGCGCCAGAATCTGCTGAGCGATGGAAAATGCAAAAGACGCAACCACGTTGTCTACAACTTCTGTCAAGTGAGGATGTACACTTGACTCGTCATCCTTTGCAGGAGTCATGGCAGCCAGGATATCCCCACGCATGACTTGAGTAACAGATGGAATGAACTGAAGGGTTCTCCGGCAGATCTCTGCCAACATTGCAAGATTTTCGGACTCTTCGGCGTGTTTTGGAGGGGGGACTAAAGGAGCTACTCCATATAGAACAGACTCCTGCTGCTCCTTGAGCTTGGTCAGGAGTTCCTCCCGCGATGACCAAGCGTTGCCGAGTCGTAGTAGTAGAGAGATCTGTCGTGCAAAGATGTAGCATCGGAAGTCAAAGACGGACACCTTGTTGGCCAGAATCAACTCTCGGTACGCCTTCTTGGTCGCACTAATTGGGATTTCATCCATATGTTCCTTGATGGACTTGTTGGACTGAAGATCGACGGCTTCTTCGTCTTCGACATTGCCATCGGACGTAGCAGCAAGAGATTCCTCAACAATCTTCTTCAGCTCCTCTGTATGGCTGAGCATGGAGCCCCCATGCCGTTCTGGTGAATCTTTGGAAGACTGCTCCTGGATTACTGAGTCAAGGCCAACGCTGAGCTCATCATATCCAACTAGAGCATCTTCGACGAGGCCAACACTCTCAAATCCTCGAGCCAGACCTTCTTTGAGAATAAAGAATGTGCAAAAATTCCACCCAGGTAGACTGCGTTGTCCATCCTTTTCTTTAATGTCTTCTTCGTACTGTGTGACTCGCATATCGAAAGAACTGAGAATGAGACTCTTGAATCTGAGAACAAGTTCTTGCCATGCGTTCTCAGCGTCGTGTTCGTTTTCCGAGTAGCCTGTTGGCACAGCTGGAACAACTCTCGGGAGAAGATCATAAGGGAGATCGTTGATGCCAATACGAATCTGCGCAACCCGGTCCAGTGCAGTCTTTCCAGTCCCACCAAAGTCGGTACGCAGCTTTTCTAACAAAGGCGTTGATCCAGTTCGCCATCGAGAAGTTGTCTTTTCTGAGACGCCATCTGATCTGCCAGCATTCCTTGGTTGGGTCGCTGCCACAGTGTTGGGAATAACAACATGGACAATCAACCACTCAAAGGCATCATGCTTTTCCTGCTTGCTGCTCTTCTTTGAGCTTGCTGATGGTTTCGTATGGGTCTTTACCCATTCGCGAATCTCGGCTTTGACACTATTCTTGTACGAATCGTTGTCATCGCATCTCACTAGGAGTACTTTGAGATAGGGGGTGCGGCGCAGTCCGGGAATCTGATGTCGTCGCTGACTTCCGATATTCTTCTGGGGTGCAGATTGAATTTCTGTCTGGTCGGTGGAGGCAGTGCAACCTCCAAAGGTTTGCGTCTGGAAGCCATCGTCGGCTGTACTGCTTGATCGTCTGAGAACCGGTGATGTTGCCGAGGCAAGGTCTGCGCCGCTTTGAACGAGTTCGACGTGTAGAGTATCGATTGATCGTAAAGGTCCAGCATGTGATTGCCAGTGCAGGTTATGTAGAGGAAGTCGGGGAACTAGCCCAGGAGCGAGGAGCTTGTGGACATCGTGAGGATCGAAATACTCGACTTGCGACAGGTGTCATGTTAGCATGATACACGGGTAATTTCAGACCAGGAACAAAGTTATGATCGCACCAGTTACTTTTGACGTTGAAAACGGCTGTTCCATGGCGAACAGCAAGACTCCACTCTTATCATTGTTGTCATTCAACTATCTTTGTATCGTCAATGTAGAATCTGAAACTGTCATGAGGAGCTCAAGACCCTGGATGTACTCCTGTTTCGGCAGTGAGCTCACCGCAACGCGCCGGAGAGATGATTCTCCGACTCAGGGCGGTGACAGGATAAGCTAATCTCATTGGCTGAATCTGACGAAACGGTCGACGAATTGGTGGCGGGGTCTGGCAGAAACCTACCTTGGAGGGGCAAATGTTTAGAACATCAGTTTTGATGGATGATAACTTACAAGAAAATCCTCATCATTCTAGTCTGATTACTCTCTTTACAGTCAAGATGTCTACTCTCAAGGCCATCAAGTACAGTCCTGGAAAGCTGGAAGTTCTAGACCAGCTCCGTCTACCCCACGAATTCCACTACGATGAAGTCTCAACAAGAGCTGAGGCTTTTGACAGCATCGCCACGATGCGAGTCCGTGGTGCTCCCGCCATTGCCATTGTCGCAGCCTTAGGCCTTGCTGTTGAGCTTCAAAATGGAAGTCTCACTGCTTCATCCGCCGAGGACGCTGTTACTCAGATTGATGAAGCGCTGGATTACCTAAAGGAAAGTCGGCCGACTGCCGTGGACTTGACAAATGCCATCAACCAGCTCAAGGCTAGGATACGATCTGCTGGGGATAATGCGAGCAAGGACGATGTTGTTCAGGCTTTCATCGATGAGGCAGAGAAGATCTTTGAGAAGGATCTTCAGACCAACATTTCTATTGGTGACCACGGTGCTGAGTGGCTACG
Organism: Fusarium domesticum; assembly: GCA_013618395.1. Classification (NCBI taxonomy): domain Eukaryota; kingdom Fungi; phylum Ascomycota; class Sordariomycetes; order Hypocreales; family Nectriaceae; genus Fusarium; species Fusarium domesticum. The sequence goes on from JABFEV010001900.1 coordinate 8,891, forward strand.
ATCTCAGGTTGGCGCTTCATCTGAGCAAAAGATTTCAGTCCTCACTCACTGCAACACCGGCTCTCTCGCTACGTCCGGTCACGGTACCGCCCTGGGCATAATTCGAACTCTTCAGGCCAAGAACCTTCTTCAGCACGCCTTCTGCACCGAGACACGGCCATACAACCAGGGCAGCCGATTGACCGCCTTTGAGTTGGTCTTTGAGAACATCTCCAGCACTCTTATCACGGACTCTATGGCTGCCTCTCTTTTCCGAAACCGCAAGCAGGAGAAGAACATTGCTGCTGTTATCGTCGGAGCTGATCGAGTCGTTCGCAATGGAGACACTGCCAACAAAATCGGTACTTACCAACTTGCCGTTCTGGCCAAACATCACGGCATCAAGTTCATCGTCGCTGCTCCCACAACAAGCATTGACCTCGAGACCGAGACTGGCGACGGTATCAAGATTGAGGAAAGAAAATCCGAGGAGCTCACCCAAGTCACCGGTGCAGTCATCAAGTCTGACGGCACCGTCGACGAGACCTCCAAGGTGAGAGTGGCCACAGCCGATCAGCGTATCAATGTCTGGAACCCAGCCTTTGACGTTACACCCGCCGAGCTCATCGACGCCGTTGTTACTGAAAAGGGTGCTATTGAAAAAGGACCAGACGGAGTATTCGACTTTAGCAAGATCTTGCCTGGGCGATGGGCCAAGATTACTGGTGCTTAAAAGTGCATTACACGCTGATGATATCCATTTGTCTTTGGGAGCGGGAATTAGATTAGGGAGGTTTCCTTATCGAAATAATGTAGCGGTTACTGCTTCAACGCATGGAGGATCAACTTTTGATAACCTTCTACAGCCGTTTCAAGATCAGCAACGGTCAGGTTTTCTCTCGCTCCATGTGCAACCAGAATGTTTCCAGGGCCATATAGGTATCTGGTGTGCTTTCCCTTGAGGTTGGGAATATCTGTTCCGTAGTTGACGATAATGTTCTCAAAGCCTAAAGATGTTAGCAGGTGCTTGGTCGTCAGCTGCGGGACATACCGTCGACGTCGCAGTTTGTCTTGACAGATCCATATCCATGGGTACATTCAAACGTGAAAGCCTCGTCATCAATCTCATCAAAGATAGCCTGGATCTTCTTATACACAATCTTTGCGCCTTCAGACTCGGGTCCGATAGCAACTCGGCAAGCCAGTCCAACCAATGCATGCTCGGGAATGACATTGGAAGCCACTCCACCGTCGAAGCGACCAATATTGACAGTCGTGTTGCCGAATAATTCACTGCTGCCCAGATCGGTCTCGAGAATCTTGGCCATGGCTCGGATCATGAGCTCGTTGGCCGACTTTCCAAGCCAGGGATATCCAGAATGTCCGGGGACTCCCTTTGTCGTAACATCGCAGAATAGTCCACCCTTATGTCCACAGGCGAGCTTGTTTTCGGTGGGTTCGCCGAAAATGACAGCATCGACATCGTATGGAAGTTCCTGTTGTTCCAGGGCATCGCTGAAGTGGCGCATACCGTCGCCGGACTTTTCTTCGCCAATAACAAAGACGAGAAGAAGCTTGCTCGCATCTACTTTACCATCTTTCAGAAGTTCCTCGACAGCCGTAACCTGAGCTGCGACACTGCCCTTAGCGTCTACGCTTCCTCGTCCCGCAATCATTGTATCCTTTGTAACATCCCCGTCGTCGATTTTGTACGGGATATGAGGAGGCACAACATCGATATGACTCGTGACAACAACTTTGGGGTCGAATTTGTCGCTCGGTCGCCAAGCTAGGACATTAAAACGCTCGTTATTCTCAGGCGTGTTATTGTGCGCGGCGACGTGTTGTCGTTCAACAGAATATCCCTTTTTAGAAAGATACTCGGCGAGAAAAGTTCCCACATCATGCTCTGTGCCTGAAACCGAAGAAATATCAATGAGAGACTTGTGGAAGCTCAGCATTTCCGAGCGATATGACGGCGCGTCAGTCTCGGTGACGGGAGCTTTGCCCGGGGAGACAAGAGGCAATTGGCCAAAGTTGAAGGCCAATGCCATCGGGGCGAGAGCGCATATGAGGTTTGTGACTCTCATGATTGGGAATAATCGGCGAGCTTGTGTGGTTGGTGAAGGAATCAAGCTTGTGTGAATTTCGGCCGAGGAACGGCATGACGCAAGATTCGGCCCCACTCAGCGATGGGAGGAAAGGGTGTCACGTGAGAGGCGAAGAAATAGGAACCTAAAATTATTTAAGTTTAAGATATAATACTATATCCAGTTAGTACTCCGTATCAGGCATAAAAGATGTAAGAGCTGATGCGTGAAAGCGCACCTGTTCTGGCCAGGCCCCTATGGCATGGTGGCCTAAGGCAATAATGCGGGCACGTGACCCCCGCTGCCTTACGGGCAGCAGGCACGGCGCCCCTGTTTGAGAGATCAACCTCTCAATTACAATATTCTTGTACTGTCTAAATATTCATGTGAAGTAATATTATGTTGGAGGGCGATGTTTTTCACAATTGGTTTTTATAGT
>JABFEV010001901.1:0-12512 GCA_013618395.1 Fusarium domesticum
CCCCCCCCCCGGGGCAAACATCTCGGGCTCACTAATACACACCGAGACAACCAATCTCATACGAGAACATCTTTTAGATGAATGTCTTTTTAACTCGTCAAACTCAACTAAATAAGCCTTCTTAACCTGACAAGTAGATCTCTGTCGACTCGCGCAACACCCCTAGCCTCCTTGCCGACCTCTGGCCCTCGATCCGAAGGCTTGCCGTCTCGATGGATAAAGTGCAAAGGCTCAACATCAAAATGTGCAAAGAACAAAACTACCGCTGACAGAATCTCCTGCTTGGCGTAGTTTCGCCCTGGACACATGGCCGTACCTCCACCATAAGGGAAGAATTTACCTGCTGGTATCCCACCTTGTACGTTGCCATCCTTAACGAATCGCTCTGGCCAGAACTCTTCTGGGGGGTGAGCGGGTGTTGACCATGCACTGGGATCGTTGTGGGCAAGATACGATGGCGCCAGTACGAGGTTTCCCTCCTTTAGCATATACCCATCAAGTTCGATCGAGTCACGTAGCTTGCGAACAACAAATACTGAAGATCGTAGACGAAGACATTCCAGGTAAACCGAATTTAGGAGTGGGAGTTTCTTGAGCTCTGTAGTATTGATAGACGGTTGGGAGTCCTTGTCGGACGCTGACTGTCTTCTCTTGAGATAGTCTTTGTCAACGACGGTAGCTATCTCTTCTTTGATCTGTTGGAAGATCTCTGGTCTCTGTAGAATCTCAATGATAACCCACGAAGTCATGGGAATGGCATTTGAGTTGATCCTAAAGCAGGTGGGTGAGCATGTTTGCCATATGGGGAAGCAGGGAGGGCGATATCACGTACGACCATATCAGTCCCATCTGGAACGAAGCACGTCCATCAAGGCCAATACCGTATTTTTCCATGGCGACCTCTCGCTCACGGATCAGCTTGGATCCAAAGTTGGACTCCCACCCAGGGTTTGCCTCATGGCAGGCACTCCAGTCCAGCTGCTGCCAGGCTCTCCCCAGGTAAGACTTTACAGTGTTCAAGCATCTATCCCTCGCATCCCAGCCCTTTTGATAGATAAACTTTGGGAGGCCGTACAGCAAGGGCATAAAGTCTTCGTCGTATTCCCAAAAAGTCTCGGCGAATTCGGGATCGGCATCAAACACACCTTGGCCTGCGAGGGCAATGGTTGATGCTCGGAACATATGATGCTTCATGAAAGCGTCAACACCGCACTCGAGTGAACTCTCGGTGCTGATGGTGTTTAGCTGGTCAATCATAGTGTTGATAAATAAATCGGTAAGAGAAGACACGGCATTTGACCCAAGTAAGTGCGATTCGTACAGCTCGTGAAACTTTCTCCATATACGATCTTCTTCTCGAGTCTCTGTAAGGGGTAGCCGCGAAGAGCCGGAGACATCCTTTGCTACCAGTGCGGCGTCTTTGGCAGGAAGGCGTTTGACCTTCTGAGCAACCCTGAGGGCAAATTCTTCGAAGGTGAGCTCCTTGGAATACCGAAAAACCTGCTGAACGTTCCTAGTGCCATGGATGAGATACGCATGGATGTTGCCCAGGCGAATGCGAAGGGGCTCTCCATCATCGACCTTTCGTCTACGGTGTGTGTTAGCTGGGGGGTGGGGGGCATCACGGCACACGATGTACTACTTACACAATATTATTAAAGAAGCCATGAGGATTTGTGATCAAACTCAGTGCTGAACCAACCCCAGGCAATATATATGGAAGTGTGAGCGGCTCTTTGCCTTGGTAACGACGGTTACGAAAACGTTGTACCGAGTATCGAATGGTGGTAAAACAATGTGTTAAAAGCAATAATAGAAGAGTAGCTAAAATGCACTTGGAACAAAAGCTGGTAACGGTGATCGCGTTCCTCATATCGAGATTAAATATGTCGTGCAAGATTTGTGACTGCATTGAAAGATAATGCCAGATCCGGACATTACATATGTCGTGATCAGGAATCTGAGCACCCTATATAAACACTGAGAATAATGTTTAAAGAATTGTCAACAGCATGTGGGAAAACCCTACATCAGAGCAATCTCACTGCCGTGCTATTCCCTCGCAAGAGTCCCGTCGCCACAAGCAGCCTATCCAAGCTAGCACAGTTGCCTGATAGTTAAGGATCTAGTGAGACAGCTCCAGTAGGATTGCATCAAGTCTATGCCATCCGCTGTGCCTCGTGCCCCCCGAGCATACTAGTTACTACTACAACTAAGTCATGAAGGATTTCCGAAGCAAGGGGCATTGTCTTTCACAAAAGCCATCCACCCCAAGGTCTGACATGGGGTTCGATATATTTAGGGTGAAACGGACGCGGACAGGGACACATCCATGTCTTCTGCTTACTCGATTCGTCTATTACCCAACGTCCCACTCGTTAGACTGTGATAACTGTGCCAAAGAAGAGCTGGCGGCTAATCAAAAATTCCGTGTCGAGAACAAGCATAGGGATAACTGCATTACAGTGTGGATCTTGGGGATAAGCACTTACAACTAAATTGGCACCCTCGTCACAGGATATGCCACTGGAACCCCGAATGTTCATTTGGATGGCCCAGGCGTAGTAGCAAACGCTGTGGGGAGGTAAGATTTTTTAAACCTTGGTATATTGATAGCTACACAGCCTTCATGACATGAGAATAAAACCCCAGGTTGTGGGTCTATGTTGCATTGCATTCTAGTTGTAGTTATACGTTACTACTAATAATACTATAGTAAGATGACGGCTAAGCTGACAAGCATGTTGTCTAGCCCTAGATAGCAGCAGAGGTTGAGACAGGGGCTTCTTCCTTCACGCTGCGTGGCATGCACCGCACTCTGATCCTTTCCGGATGCTTCACCTTTAGCAGGAAATTGAAGCTAGACTGCTTCGCCTCATCCATCAACGTGGCAGACGCCGCTGTCTTGCTGGCCTTGTCGCCAGTGTCCGGCTCGACGTGGTATCCTTTCATCAAACATGCCAGCACAGCGACGAACTCCACCTGGGAAAATTTCTTACCAGGACACACACGTGGGCCGGCAGCCCAGGGCAAGAAGGCTCCAGTGGGCATCGAAGTTAGCATTTCCTCGCCAGTCTCGTCACGGCAAATCCAGCGGCTTGGCAGCCATTCCAGCGAGTCGGCGCCCCATGATGCTGACGAGGTATGTAGGCCCGCCAGGTTGACACCGATGAAGGTGTTTTTCGGTATGGTGTATGAGGTTCCGTTGACCTTTAAAGCCTGGTCTACAAGTGTGGTCTTGGGGACCGCTCTTGCGGCACCAAACAGTCGTAGTGTTTCGTGCTATAATTGAGTTAGTCAAAGGTGTGATGAGATCAATCGCACGGCCGGTCCCTTACCATGATAGCAAGTAATCGCTTCAGCTGGGGATAATATGTCTCGTAGTCCAGGTCTTCCAAATCGGCTCCCGCTGTGACTCGGTCAACCTCCTCAGCCGCCCACTGCTGCCACTTTGGGTTTGCTGCGAGTAGAATCGTTGCGTAGGCGAGAGTGTTTGATGTCGTCTCGTGGCCAGCCAGGTTGTAGCTGAACAGATTGCCGTAAATCTCCGAATCCGTCAGGTGGCGAGCGCCTTTGCTCCCCGAATTCTGATTCTCTGAGGCTCTCACCAGGATGCTCATCAGGTTGTCTTGCTCTGGGGCTCCCGAGTCCATGGCCTCGCGCTCCTCTGCAACCATCTCTGCCATGTACTGGTCGAAGTTGGCCACAGCATCTTGGACTTGCTTGAACCTGGACGGCAGGATCCAGCTCGGCAGATTGACGGTGGCTGTGAAGACAGCAGTGAACAGGTTCCCGAGAATGAGGCTCAAAGCATCGCGATATGTGAGGCTGTGATTTGCCAACGGTTTCTCTAGGCCGCTGCCAAATGTGTAACTCCTACCAAAACCGGCGGCTGTGAGGACATGGAGGGCTAGCACCATGGTGTCGCTCTGGGGATTGACAACACAGTCCGGCTTAGCTGCCCACATCTTGAGCATGTCTGTGGCCTGTCGCTTGGATTCGTCCCACACAAGAGCGCTGTTTCTCTCGTTAAAGGGGGGGGTTGTGATCTTCCGGTGTCGTACCCAGTCGTCTCCCTCTGTAGTAACAACGTTGCGACCGAAGATCTCAAGTGGCTTGTACAAAGCGACGGCCTTGACAAAGTCTCTGCGTCTCCGACAAAGCTCGTCAGAAGCTTTTGCATTGCCGGTAAAGACACGGATCTGCTTCGGGCTCACGATGATGAACGTGTCACCGATACGCTCCTGCAGATCGTTGATCTTGTCGTAATTCCAGTCACGACTGTTGTACTCGACAAAGTTACCTAACCCAAGTGGCAGGCATCTTCTCAAAAGAGGCTCCAACCAGCCAGATGACAGCATGTAGGGAACATTGGAGGGGTCTACCGGTGTAACCAACACTGGGAGGCCGATGCGCTTTGCTTTTTGATAGTTGTAGGCAAGCTGCAGAATACTGAGGCCGATGTATGACAAGAAGAGGGTGCCGATGTAAAGCCAAAGTGAAGCCATCATGGATATTCGTGGAAAGGGTGGGTTTTTTGAGGAAGAAGAAAGGGAAAGGCTCAGGCTGAGGCACTGTATATATTATGTCCTGGTGTGCATTGTCGGGTAAAGCTCTCCTGAAGCTGCCGGGGTTCTTGAGCAACTACAGGGTAGGTAGGTGAGAGTTTAGTTCTTATTTAAGTTATAACATAACTACACTTAGGAGTGAACGAGAATGTATAAATTACAGGAAAATCCAAGCGTATTGATAGTAAAATCTAAGTTATTTCTGTAATATATATTTGCTCGTCCTGGCTCTAATTCTTTGGAAGATACGTTGGAAGTTACATGGCGGGTCAAACGCATCATCTACCCAAGTGATTTGCGTAGCATCACTCGTGCTGTCCTTCCTTCAGCAGCTCAACACCTTCAACAAAGGCTTGAATGCGGCGAGACCTATCAGCTCAGTCTCGAGGTTCTGCATCAGAATAACCGGGAACCATCTGACGGGGCCTGACCAGACAAGAAAGGTAATGACCCAGAGATATCCCAAAAGCCTTGCCAATATCGCCGTAGGTCTCGTTCTCCATAGTGGCCGGAACAAACCCCCAAATACATCTTCCAACATTAATCCAACCAGCTGCGTGGCGAAGAACTGAACGGCTCCAGATTCCGCCGCAGAAACTGCACTGCCCATGTCGGATGGGATGTGTACCAAGCCAGACAATGAGAAGGCAATCAGAATCTTTAAATATCGAGAGAGAAGAGAGAAGGATCTAATGCGAAGCACATGTGTAGTCATCCACGTTGCTGTGCCCCGGAGATTGTTCTGCAGCCCCTGATGCCAGAATGTCCTAAAGAGTTGTCAACAATCGGGTCGGTCTATCAAGTATTTGTGCACACATACGACCAGAAATGTCGAAGACAGAATGAGTCTGTCAGTTGACCAAAGACCGGTCTCCAATTCTTGACAGTCTTGGGGTTCAGGGCAACCGATAACGCCGAGGCTAGCGAGTATCCGCCCTGAATGAAGCAGAATATAGATACGACTGTGGTGATGGTGGCTATGTACCGAACTTGCAACTCGGCCAAGGTTATCTGGTTAAGACGGCGAAATATAGGCACATGCTCAGGTGTCATGTGTTGCTGATTCAAACCTAGCTGCGTGTAGATGCACAGTCGGTGGGTGTAATAGCAGAGAGTTACCTTGAGCAGATTTAAAGGAACAAAAACCGATGCTGATGGTATATAGGACGGGTCCTTGGAGTCAAAATGATGGATATTCCTGATCTCCCAAGGAGTCCCCAAGCCTCTCATGGAGGATGCAACTTCCTGGCCGAAAGCATAACGTGATGAAAAGTTGGATATTTTTGAATTGGGCTGGGTTGGTTTGCCGTCTTGTCCTGGCGGCTTCTTGCCACGGCCATCTGCAAAGGCAATTTTGCGAACAATCATCCGCTCAAAGTAGGTCAAGCAGATTTGCGGAAAGGCCGAGGCGACGGTACGGGCCACCCATCCCGGCGGTTCCACGAAGTCCTCATAATTCCAAAGAGCAACAAATGTAGAGACGAGAAAAAAACCAAATCCAAGTGGCCGGAGTAACGATCCAGAAGACGTGAAGCCAGCAACATAGATGAAGAGGAACTGCTGGACAGTCGAGATCAGCAGGGGATGGAGGTACAGACGGCAAGCCATTGTGCTTCACTAGATGGTAAGTGTGCTGAGATGGAGGTGCCAGGCCAAAGTAAAGAGAGGACTTGCTGGGTATACGGCTCCCAGAAGATAGGAGCGGGTGTTGGGTGAACCCAAGAGTCTGTCGTGAGCTGAACCGATGACTGCCCAACAGTAGTCTGTCAGCCGCTTTCATCTGCCATCATCGTGGTTGGGTCAGCGTATCTAAAATTAGGAGCTCCCCTAACTAGTTAGTTGTAGTTGTACTCTGTAGTTTCATCTATCAACAGGGATAAGATTTGCAAGCCTGACAGCGAAGCCAACATTGAGCCCGCTATTATGCAGTGCGTTGTTTAAACAACAATGTTGCGTAGTAGTATGTATTTGTATCATATGTGTGAGATAAGCGGCTTGGTAAATCATGCCCGCAGGGATTCAACCTGTTTAGAACTACAACTAGCCCGTAAGATTTGCCTCTATATGTCCGCTACCTGTGATATCTGAGAAAATTCAGCTCCCGTGTCAGGGCTTTTCCAATAACAGCTTCGAGACGCTCCATAGCCCCCCTGCGTGGAAGCGTGTTGGCGAGTGTGCATCCTTCACGCATCTCCACAGGGGAACCAATGCCGATCCCCATCAGCGAACCTTGTCATAGCCCTGTGATGAATAGAACCACCCCCGTAATCACGTAGACAACGACTGCACTGCTTCCATAAGCCGGCTCATCGGCACATCATTACATCTGCTTACATCCTCAGCACATGCAACCCTTGCAACCCTTGCAAACCAAAAGACTTTCACTCTCTATCTCTGCCTAGCATTAGGAAGTTTGACTTATGTTGCTGGCATTGTCTGAAGTCGTTTCCGCTGTCCAAAGACCCAGTTGATATCAAAACTTGTTGAGCATTTGTTTGACTCGTTTGAGAGTCTCATATCACGACAAAGACAGCCATATATCAGGCGAGGTAGACTGTCGACATAACACTGACAAACCCAAAGAACGACATCATACAGAACAGTTCTATCCTCATGGCTCTTGGCAGTCTTCTGACATTGGAGCTAGCGGGTGTTTGTTGCTTGCTCATTTTCGTCATCACTCTTACCTCGAGCAAGCAACGAGATTCAAGGGAGCCACCCTATGTCCAGGAGAGAATCCCGTACTTCAGCCACATCTACGGGCTTTTAAAGCATGGCTTGGGTTATTTCGACCTGGTCAGGTATGTCTCCCCCAAGAGCCAAAAGCCGTCCACAACAGTCTCCGTTGCTGATCGTCGACCAGCGCCCAACAACCACATCCAATCTTTACGATTGATATGTCGGGGCAGAAAAACTACATAGTGACGTCTCCAGAGATTGTGCAGGCAGTCCAGCGAAATACGACATCTCTTTCGTTCAGTCCAGCCATGATCCCTGCCTTTCGTCGGATGATGGGCTTCGACGAAGAAGGTATCGAGCTCATCTTTCGCGATGCTCATACTGAGAATGGCATGTATGGTGAAATCCACAAGGTTCAGAAAGCGTCCTTGCTTCCAGGAACTTCTTCACTAGAGGAGCTCTGTGTCCACGTACGCGGCAAACTCATGTCCGCCATCAACGAGGCTCCCTCAAACCAGGCGATTGATCTCTATACTTGGGTTCGGGACCTCTTTATGGCAGCAAATAATTCAGTCTGTTTTGGCCAAAAGGATCCATTTACGCTTGACCCTTTACTTAAAGACACGTTCTGGTAAGTGAATGTCCGATCAACCGGGTGCTCCCAACTGACATTGAGAAGGGTATGGGAAGCAAATATCAAGACCCTTCTCCTCGGTATTCCCTGGTTTCTAAGCCCTAAGAGATTCTCAGCAGCTCAAAAGTCCCGGAAAGAGCTAGTTGCTGCATTTCTCCGTTATTTGAATGACGATGGCCTGGACACGGCCTGCTCATTCATCAAAGAACTCTCAGGTCTTGGTATTCGACGGGGGTTGAGCAACGAAAACAATGCCCGCGCTTTGCTCGGGTCTATACTAGCTATTGTCGGCAACACCATTCCAACTACATTTTGGCTACTGATATCAATCTACTCAAGGCCTGATCTGCTTGCCATGGTACGAGCTGAGCTGGAAGCCACAATGAAACACCCATCGTCACAGACAGAAATGTCCCTGGAGTTGACGGCCATCCGTGACAAGTGCCCTGTCTTGATGTCAACTTATGACGAAGTTCTCCGTATGACGAGTGGAATAGCGACTGTGCGGTACACAAATGAAGATACTTTAATACAGAATCGCTGGCTTCTGAAGAAGGGAGCACAAGTCCAGATGCCGACAGCGTTCATTCATGCGGACCCAGCCACCTGGGGTAAAGATGCAGACATCTTCGACCACACGAGATTCCTCAAAGGCAAATTCCTAACGAAAGAGCAAAGAGCACGACGAACAGCAGCATTCAGGCCGTTTGGAGGTGGCAACACACTATGCCCGGGTCGACATTTCGCGTCCTACGAGGTTCTCACCTTTGCAGGAAGTATCCTGCTAGGGTTTGACATGACACCTACCACAGCAATATTCAACATACCTAAGATGGACAGGTCGAAGCTCCCTCTGACATCTTTGAAGCCGGCTGACGATATCAAAGTGAATCTGACGAGACGGCCAGGGTGGGAGATGACTGCTTTCAAGTAAGGGTTGATAGCGGTGAAATATTACCTGAGCTGGAAGCAATTGCAAGCTGGTATTATCTGACTGTATATGCCTTTGGAAGTTAACTCGCTATGCATGTGTGCCATACCATAATCATGATCAGATGTTCTGATATTCTATCGCATAGAGGTTGCCGATCTATACACCGTAGATTCACCGGTACTGTAGTCGACAAGCCAACATTTGACTAAGAGAGCTTGTGTATTCGTTTCGTTGTCTAGAACTGCTAGGAAATATTGATGGCTCTTGACGCTCACTACTGGTCAAGCTGAAGCATTGTGATGAATACAGCATTAAATTGTGACCTGATGAATGGTTTCCTAATCAACAAGACGGCGTAGACTTGGAGTTAACCTGCACCACTTTGGCTATTGTCTTGCTGGGAACACTTGCTCAGATGTCGACTTTTTAAGATAGCTTTTCCGCACTTAATAAGCGGCAAATCAAAGTCAGCGTCGTCCGGAGTCTGTGGAATGTACGCCAGCCTCAACGTAATCAGTACGAGCTAATAGACATACAGGTCTTTCTTCAATGTTTACAAGGTGATAGCTTCGCAAAGCATTTGAAAAGTTACCTGAAGTAGGCAACTGAGTTTACAAACGTGGTCTTTACAATGGCAGACTTGTCATATGATCAGGGTCAACAAGGGCGCATCACTTATGGTATAAATAAAAACCGGCAGAAAGGCCTGTACGAACACAAAAGAGCGATACGAACGGATGCCTGGAGTGTATGGATGAGATCTATTAGTAGGCAACTCAACCTATGATGGGGCCGATCTATCTAACATACTCGAGTCTCGTGATAGTTCTTGTACAATCTTGGAGTGCCACCTCCGCTGCTAGACACCAAGATACTATATCGGCTAGCTTCGAAATGCGATTTAGATCTGAACTCAAGGGCGTGATATAAGGGTTTCACAAGATGGCGAGCCTTTAGGAGAGGATTGAAAATATGTACATTAGTAATTCCTGTCTGATGCAGTTCTAGATAATACAAAAGGCGAGTTCAAACCTATGACAACTTGTACCCCCCCCCCCCCGAGACTCAAAGTCCAACTATCAACTCTGGACACATCGTGATTTGATAAGAGTCTTTACTGTTAGGGTTTGAAAACTAACGTCGTTTATAGAACTTTGTGTATCTGTCAGGACTACGAGGCAGGTTGTTAATACATGTAATCTTACTTCTATATACATATCTAATCATTGCTAGTCATAAAATATCTCTCCTCTATCGACTTCTAGCTAGACTAATCAGAGCTCAATCTGGCAACCTAAGGGCTCGATGCAAATCTCAAGCACAACATGTTGTTGCAGTCCACCATTCTCGTAATCTTTCATGAAAAGATCCATCTTTTGACAAAACCGTGTTCTCATGATATTGAAAGCATGACTGTCATCTATACGGATCTCCTCACGATACACCCCAGCCGGCGTTTCGAGAAGAACTGCTATAGCATCTGGAGGGGCTGCCAAGGAAAGCTCATAAAACAGCTGCTGCTGCGTTATGTGGCGAAAGTCAACAGTAGGCTTCCACCTACGATTTAAAGTATAACCGTCCTTCTTGCTGAAAATTACGTCCACGCCATATCGGACTTCAGGCGCAGGTGACTTTTCCATGCACGCGACATGACCCGGTAGAGTGGGTTCAGGACTATCCAAAACCTGAGTCCCTGGTGGCCCTGAAGCAGCTTCTTGCGGTGATTTTGGACAAAAGATCATATTGTCAAACTGATCAGGCGAGGTATCTTGGTTATTCCGAAGGGCTCTGGGCTTAGCTGGCGGCCCTGGAGTTGATACTTGGCCGATCTGGGGAGATGGTGTCTGGAAAGGTCGATGATTGTCCGTTGTACATTCCCGTAGAGGGACTGCGTTGGGAACATGGCCCAAATGGCTTGTTCTCGCTATTGGGATATCAGAGTTATGGATCAACCTTTGTCGGCCAGTTGACACTTGGCGTTCAATGTGGCCGAAAGAGGGCAGACCAGTGAAGGCTGGTATAAACCTAGAAGAATTACGTGGATTCTTGCTTCTTGAAGTCCGTCGCCTTTTTGTTGCGTTTTCGGCTCGTTCCGGGGGAGTGAGCTGTTAATGGTTAGCTATGATACTAAGGGGCTTGCTTAAAGGGAGCGAACACTGCGAGCCAGATGATCCGGGCTGCTAAGCGGCCGGCGGAGGCTAGTACGAGGATGCAAGTCTTCACTTGAAGCTTGTGACCTCCTAGCGACTGGACTGACGAGCTCATTGTTTGTTGCTGGTTGTATATGCCCTTCATGCACACGCGTGTCAAAAAGGGAGTGTGGTTCCTCAATACTAAATGTCTGGGTGTGAGAAGTATTCACTAAGAAGCGAGGCTCTTACTTACGTGCTATCGACTACTTTGGATGAAAGACCAGAAGCAAGATATTGCGGATCATCGAGATCAATCGGGTTGTCCAAAGTGTTTCCCGGCTGTTTATGGGCGCCAGCCATCACCATACCGTCATGGCGTTGGTGTCTAGCGATATTCTGACTAGTAGTCTTGGAGGCCAGGGGGGTAGGCTTCTTGCGATTAAACTTCTGGTAGACTTTAAATAATAAAGACACTATGAGATCGAACAATCTAATTGGATATTAATTACTATTGATAGATAGAACTGGTGTGTGCTTACTCTGGAAAATTTCGTGTGAAGTCGTATCTGTCTGAGTATTCTGTTAAGTCTATCAGAGGCCAATAATGTGGTCCTCGAAGTTTAGTACAAAGAAACGTATGCGCCAATGTCGTAAGATAACACTGGTGAGCAGGATTAGTCCAATTGATGAGTTCAGACCCGCGAAGATCGTCAATAAACATAAAGTGAGTTACAAAGTTTTGAACGTCAGCATAGAAACCATCTTTCTGGCGGCTACTGAAGCCTAGCTCTCGACAAATACCGCTGATGGTACCCTCAACAGGGACGGATGGGAAGCGTGGAATGTTGCAATTGCAACTCGATGAAGTCATGATAGATGGCCGTGATAGTTCAAGGCAGCTTCATGGATGTATGGCTAGAGACGTGCGTGAAGAATCACATTCACGTGAATATATATACATTAAATAGTCACCTTTTCCTAAAATGATATAGACCTTAAGGATACGTCATGTTATGCACAATATGTTCTTGAACGCTGACCATGCTGTGCCTCTGCGGCTGAACACATTCACGATGAGAATCTGCCTTGTGGCCTGATCTGGAAGCAAGGGTCCTGGCAGTAATTTATTCATGCAAGGGTCTTGCAACCAATAACAGTGTTGAACGAGAATTCTGCAGGACGGCCAGCCCGTAGGCCACGTATGTACAGCATGTAAGTGTAAGGGGAAATAAGGTCATTAAAGTGTCCTAATTGTAATTCGTCCTAACTACACGTTGAAAGGCTATTATGCTTATGGTGGGAAGCCAGAATCTTAATAATACTAATGCGTGAAAGCGCACCTGTTCTAGCCAGGCCCTATGGCCTAGTGGCCTGAGGCAGTAACGCGGACACGTGACCCCCGCTGCCCGTAAGGCAGCAGGCACGGCGCCTCTGTTTAAGAAAGGAACTGTTAGATTGGAGCATGTACAAAGCATCTGATCGGGTGGTTACGTGGTGACATCCGGAAGTAGCGTGAAAGGAGCACGAGTGGCTGCCTAACTCAGACCGATATAGAAGGCGGTCAA
>JABFEV010001908.1:0-14691 GCA_013618395.1 Fusarium domesticum
ATAATAATATATCTTTTATTTATACATATATATATATATAGTCATAACTTATCCCCTTTCCCTTATGCTTTGGGCTATTTATAGGTACCCATAAAGACCCATAGGTAGATCTAGGTATAGCTAATTTAAATTGGGTACCTTTGGGCTTATTTCGCTACCTATTCTTACCCACATACCCATATGGGCCTACCCAGCCGCGGGTACCCATGGGTATTTTATGCCCTATTCCTGACCCTTACCAGGACAAGTCGGAGAACTACACCTGCGACATCTTTGACTACGCTTATGCCGCTGCTGTTGAAGCTAACCCGTGCTTCAACATCTATCACATCACAGACACTTGTCCGTTCAAGTACTCCCAGCTGGGCATTGTGAATCAGGTATGTCAACTCCGTTGTTCAAGCATGTGAATAATTTCCAACTCTTCAACGCAACAGGGTGACTATAGCCCTCCCGGCGCCAAGGTCTACTTCAACCGCACAGATGTTCAAGATGCCATCAACGCACCTCACGTCAACTGGTACCAGTGTACACCAAACAATGTATTTGGTAATGGTGTGAAGAGATCCAACGCCTCCGATTCTTCTCTAGCCCCCGCACAGAACGAAGTCTTGCAGCGTGTCATTGAACATACCAACAACACCATTATCGGCGTCGGCCGTCTTGACTTCCTTCTACCTCCCAACGGCACGCTATTTGCTCTCCAGAACACTACATGGAACGGCAAGCAAGGTTTCCAGAAATACCCGCAGGACAAGGAGTTCTACGTTCCT
Source organism: Fusarium domesticum (assembly GCA_013618395.1). Classification (NCBI taxonomy): domain Eukaryota; kingdom Fungi; phylum Ascomycota; class Sordariomycetes; order Hypocreales; family Nectriaceae; genus Fusarium; species Fusarium domesticum. The sequence continues at coordinate 774 of JABFEV010001908.1, forward strand.
TTCCACCCAGAGTACAACGGAGGTCGACTTAGCGAGTCAGGTATTGTGGGACAATGGGGCTATGAGCGAGGAGTCACTTACTACGAGGTTCAGCTGGCGGGTCATGAACTACCAGGCTACTCGTCTGGGTCAGGTTACCGTGTGCTTGAGCTGCTCTTGAACCGCATTAAGAACTTGGCGGTCATCGAAGACTTTACGACGCAGGAAGGGGATTTCCAGGGAAACCAGACGTCTAGAAACCCTAAACATGTCAACCCTCTGGGCTTATCTTGGGGTGATCACATCTAGATAGTCCTTTTTACTAAAACAAGGTATCTGAGAAGGATCTCTGTCTACATCCTAGTTTCTGTAATGTAATCTCATTACTGTACAGTTGCATCGACAGACGGTTTGCCCCAGACGCCAAACTCTTCCAATCGTTCTAATATATGCTGGCCAGCACCCTCCAAGCTTCGGTCTACTGTATTGACCATGACAAGGTTCCCATCCACGCAGTGTGGAGGGCCGAACCATTTCTCAATGTTGGCATTCAAGTCACCCCCGTCTTTGACATCAGGCGGTGGACAGTGAACACCTCGTCTCTGACTTCTAAGGGGTGTTCTACTCTTAAGTCGGGCATCAATAATATCAACATCATTGACCTGACATTCGATCTGAACGTAGTTGCACTTCTTCTCCTGTGCCAGCATCTGTCCTCGATGTATGACCTCGCCGTAATTGCAAACGCTGTCGATGATAACGTTCTTTCGTTGGCTGACAAAGTCGTTGGCCATGGTGAACAGGAGGTTATATGATAATTTTCCGGCTTGCTGAGAAGACACTCCATCTTCAAGCAGACATGACCTGATCGTGTCTAGGTCAACAACCACGGCGTTGATACGTTGAGCCAACCACTTTGCCGTGGAGCTCTTGCCAGAACCTGGGGCGCCTGACATTTGTACAATGAGCTGCTGGGAGGCATTGGAACCTGGGATAGATGTTACGTTCATTGCAGGAGGACGGTTTCTGCAGAAATGTTGGTGTTGACTGGTTTGCGAATGTTTGCGCTGGGTGGGAAGCGAAAGGTTGACAAGTATAGAGCTGACGATAGTTATCAAGAAACAAGGACATTGACGTCAAAATAAGCTGAAGGAAAGCTCCAGACCAGACCCCACAAGGATGTCTTATTATAACACGTGCTCACTTTCTAAAGGTGCTCATGTAGTGATAAAATGACCTGGTAAATGGCTAAGCCACACAGCACACGTCTTATCCCCATTCCCATCATGTTCGATAACTTTTATTACACCAGACAGAAGAGACATTAAGTATGAAGATTGAATAATGTCCAGAACATTTGACCGTCGACTACATTGTTTTACTCTTGGCAATAATTCAATCCCTTTCCTGATATGCTTACGAAGGAGGGCATTGCCGACTTACAACTCTACATGAGTTTGATAGCAGGAATGTAGTAGACAATAAAATAGACATATTTATTTAGCTCCATCAAGAATACAGACTCTACAGCCCAAATCAAGGAATACTGACACAGTGAAGCGACTGGACAATACACCCGTTTAAAGGACAGTGGGTTCAATCGTATCAGGGTCAGTAAATAATACTTATGATTTCACGAAGAGTTACAGGTCTTCTTGAAAGCGTCCATTGGTATTTATATGAACATCTACTTTTCCACGTCTCTCCTAATTCAAACCTGAAAGCAGCGGCCACTGGGAAACTCTCTTCCACCTTCTCAACAGGATACATAACCCTCTCCGGCTGCCACTTCCCTCAGTCTTCAGAATGAGATTCTAGATCAACTGGCGCCTTTGGAGGTGTTAATAAGGAGAGACTGCAACAAATTATCTCGCGGACAGTGACTGGCTTTGCCAAATCTGCCTTCCAGGGTACTCAGAAGCCTCTGCTCAATGTGGTCAAGGAGTTTGAGGAATTGTCTGTTGTGGATAAGAAGTCGGACTCCTTGATCCACGATTGTATTGTATGACTTACAGAATCTATACTAGTAGGCTAGTAGCTATATCTAAAGGTCCTATCTTCCTGATCTGTCAAATCAGTCTTGGGCGCCCCGTTCTTATCAAGAATAACATCGTTTGCGGTTTGCTCAGGATGCTCCATAGCATACTTGTCCCGTTGCCTGTTGTCCTTTTGACAGAGGAATCGAAATACCAAGACAGTTATAATCAACAGAACCCATGTTACCAGCGCTGTGATGACTCCTTCTGTGTATCGAGGCTTGTTGGTCCATAGCTGAGGTGATCCGATGCAACCGGCGCAGTACTATACTGTGATTAGAACAGGGTTTGCAGCTTGAAGACGCAGAAAGACTCACTCCGATGAAGAACATTGTGTTGACAACGGCTCGCTTCGTGTTGCCCTTGAAGTTGGATGCAGCAAGAGAAAGTAAAACAGACATGGAAGCGCTGATACAGGAGGCCTAGCAGTGACATTTTGGTTAGTACATGGTTCGTAGCAGGGAGTGAACCTCGAGACTCACCAGCCATGCAGAGACGATCAAACCCCATCCCGCACTTAGAGGCAGCTTCAACATGAGTACATTGCCAATAATAGGGGGAATCGTTAGAATAACCACAACGAGGGTTCTTTGTCGGGGAATGATAAAGCATAGCATGACACCAAACCAAAGTAGCACCACCTGAACAGCGCCAGAAGGAGAGGTGTATAACATGGTTTCGAGATCGGAGTACCCGATGGAGTTGATGACAAGGGTCGCAAATGTCAAGACAGGAGACTGCATTGTGACAAGGACTCCAAACCAGAAAATACACCATGCCTTGGGGTCGAAAATGGTCTCTTTGAGCTGGGAAACGGAAAAGGCTGTCTTGTCGCCACCCTCCTTATCCTTTGCCATCCTCAGGGACAGAACCTCTTTCTCGCGAGGGCTCAGAAACCAAGCATCTTTGGGACCACTGGGCATAAGAACAAAGAATCCAACACCGGAAGCAACCGTGACGGAACCGCAGATGAGGAATAGTGTTCGCCAGGGGGCAAGGTCAAGAGAGGTATTCTTGCCGATGCCATACATCAGGAGACATCCAAGTGTCTGCGCGATGCCGTTCATGCTGACCCAAAAGGCTGTTCGCAATGCGTGCTCTTGCTTTCGATACCAGATGGAGGTGATTGTTACAAAGGCTGGTGATACGGCGCCTTCTGTGAAACCAAGAAGGAATCGAACGGCGGCGAAACCGGCGTAATTCTTCGGTGCGGCGAGACACATGCATGTAGCGCCCCAGAGAATACTGGTTTTCTGTTAGCTTTGTATTTCATGTCGAGACAATTGTGTTTTGTTTCTTACACTGTAGCACCAACGAATTTCGTAAGAGGTAGACGACTCATGAGGTAGATAAAAGGGTATTCGGAAACCAGCTGGCCAACGTAGAAGATGGAGCTACACCACGAGTATTGGGAGCTGGTTAGATCAAGATCTTCGATGAGGCCAAAGACAGCTGCATAGCTAAGACTTTGCTTGTCCAGATACTGCAGGAAGAAGACGAAGCACATCTGTAACAAGTCAGCGTTTGTCAAGGACATGGAACTTGGGGAGTGACATACGAATGGTAAAACCACCATGTCAATCTTGCGGAGGACTGCTTTGTCTTCCTCGGGAGTGTACTGCTCGCTCAGTTCCACCATTTCGCCTTTCTTCTCGGCATTGGCCTGCCCGTCATCAGCAGCAGGCGACTGAGCCTTTGAATTGATAGAAGCTCCCATGGTGATTGCTGTTGTGTAGAGATGGAGTGACTTAGTCCGTCATATCATGCCTCTGTCTGAAAATCTGGAGAAAAGGGTCTTCTTAAACCAGTTCCTGCAACCCCAGATTTCCGACTTTGTTATCAACCCTACAGAGAACCATCTGTCATGTCGTTTATCAATAGTGGACTGGGGGTGGAGAGTGTGGAGAGAACCTGTTTGCCGGTGCTGATGGAGCGGGGGGAAGCGTGTCTTGGGACATCGATCCGTTGGTCACTCTGTCGGTTAACTGGCCTTTGGGGTCATGTTGCCGACCCTCCCTTTCTCTGGCCGTGACTCGGTCCATGGGCGAGGGTCCGGATGCCGATCGCTTGACATAACCAATCCTTCCAACCAGCTGCGGGCGCGTTTAATATTCCAGGTCTATTTAGATAAGAAGCCCATCTATGGAAACTACTCACTTGTATCAATCTACATCCTCTCAGTTGCTTATGTATCTCTCTCTATCTTAATCACACCTTTTCTCCCGTCCGTCAACTAAACCTTCAACAATGGTGCCAGGCTCTCATATCAAGCCTTGGCTCCGTCAGGCTTCGCGGAATTACATCTTCATCAATGCCAACGTCGTAGACGTCAAGTCCGGAACCATTCTTCACAATGCAACTGTCATTGTAGAAGATGGTAAAATCACTTCTGTGGCATCTTCAACGCCAGACCCGATACCGGCAGGGCTCATCCATGTCGACTGCCAAGGCCGCTACTTGTGTCCTGGTCTGTTCGACGCCCACGTTCATCTCTGCGCCGTTCCTGGTTTCTCGGACCTTTCCATGGCTTTTGCCAATTCCAACGATGTCTCGCTCCTGCGGCAACCATATGTCGCGGCCCAGATGCTCCACCGTGGCTTCACAAGTGTCCGCGACTGTGGTGGTGCCCAGCTGGCCATGAAGCAGGCTATCGAGGATGGCGTCTTTCCAGGCCCGCGTCTGTTTCTTGCTGGACATGCACTGTCGCAGGCCGGTGGTCATGGCGATGTCCGTGGCTCTCATGATCATACGCAATGCTGCGGTGGCCACACAAACGGTCTCGGTCGATTGTGCAATGGCGTCCCAGAATGCATGACAGCTGTACGCGAAGAGATTCGCTGCGGCGCCGACTTCATCAAGATCATGGGCTCCGGGGGCGTCTCCACACCTACGGACCGGCTAGAGCAGCTTCAGTTTACGGCCTCCGAGATACAGGCCATGGTGGAGTGTGCCGATAACGCTGGTACGTTTGTTACAGCCCATGCGTATACTCCCAAAGCCATTAGACATTGCATTGACAATGGTGTCTTGGGGATTGAGCACGGAAACTTTATCGACGATGCCACTGCTCAGGTCATGGCTGAAAAGGGCGTGTACTTGACACCAACGCTCATCACGTACTCGGAGATGGGCTCCGAGCGCTGGAAGGGATACCTGCCAGTTGATGGACAGGAAAAGAATTCTCAAGTTCTGAGTGCTGGCCTCCAGGGTCTCAAGACGGCTTCAGACGCGGGTGTCACCGTGTGTTTCGGCACTGACCTTCTTGGTCCCTTGGGATCGGCTCAGACGGCTGAATTCACACTACGTTCCAAGGTCCTGTCCGCTCTCACCATTCTGCAAAGTGCCACTATCAACCCAGCCAAGATGATGGGCCAAGAAGACTCTATCGGTCAGATCCAGCCCGGATTCTACGCAGACATACTTGTCCTGAGTAAGAACCCCCTGGACGATGTGACTGTGTTTGATCAGCCAGAGCAATTTGTACTGGGCGTGATGAAGGAGGGCAGGGTATACAAAAGTAGGTGGAATGGGCTGAAGGAGGATGCTGAGATACCAGTGCGGGTTAAGGCGGCTTTGTAGAGGAATAGATCTTTACGTATCGTTACAATAACACGATGGTCTCAATTGATCTGCTTTTTTTTTTGTATAATATACTTGGATTTTCTGATAGTTAACAGCCTTAGATAATTTCTCTGGGGGGGTCTCTCTGAATGGATAGCTCATTGATCTTGCATCCTGTTTCCTCAGCTGCACAGGGCGATGTATTCAAATTTCGAACCATGATCTGACTTTGTAGTTTACTGACACTAACTTGGAGAACCTTGGATAGTTTACAAGCTACTTTTCCGGAACGCAGACATAGTAAAATAGAGAATTGTCGGTGATATAAGCGCAGGACATCATCGCCGTTCTTGGCGTGACTATCTTCCCAACCATGGAGGACAGGAAGCCGACGGGAGACGGAAGGCATCTAGGAGCGGGAGCCGACCAGGGGTGGAAAGGAGTTTATCAAGGCCATAGTTGTGTAAAGTCTAGCACATCCAACCCTGTAAGTCCCATGAGAACCGACTGGTCATCCATGTTGAGAGGGTAAAGAAAGTCTATCTCCGGCGGTGCACTCGACTGCTGATCCAGGAACGCCTCTTGCTGGGGTTCTGTCGGTACTTGCTCTAGTGAAGCCGTTATCCTTTCGCTACTTGGCCATTCGGGCATGGTGTTATCTCCGAGAGATAGGGAGGGCCAGTACTCTTCGCCTGATATCGACATGTCTGGATCCACAGAAGAAACTCCTCGTAAGGACTGACTTCCCTGTTGCCGATTCGTTCGAGATAACCAATCAGCCCATCGTTGGTAGTCCCTTTCTGAAGTTTGAGCAGAACCGTGCTGGGCATTCGCACTGGGGGAGACCGTGTTGAGCTTTTCCACTGCTTCGTCAGTTATGGATTGTAGAGCCTCCACAAACCGCACTCCCATCTTAGCGGTCGGGTTTCCCGTAGCCATGGTGCCGAGGCATCGAAGACCAAACGTGACTCTGGCCTCGTACCCCGAATCCCGGTCCAGCACACCAGCTAGGAGCGCAACGATGGTAGCAATGCTACAACCCTGGAAATCGGTAAAGGAGAAGCGACTGATGTACCTGTTCTGCTGAAGTTGCTCAAAGAGTTGCAGTATCTTGCGGCCGGCCTTGATACAGGATCGTGACAGCCTGGTGACAACATCTTCGTTCGGGGTTACATCTTCCCCACCGTTAAAGCAACGGCGTATATGTGCGCGAACCACGGTAACAAGTGATACTTTACCCAAAGCAATCCAGGCATAGTGATAGTTGAGGTAAAGATGGAAGACGGCACGATAGCTGGTTGACTTTTGACCAAAGTTGGCCATGTTGAAATCTAGAGGTAGTGAATGTTTCCAGTTCTTGAGGTCGGTTTCAATCGCTTCAACCTCGGAGGCCTTGAGAGGTGGACTGTTAACACCAGATCTGCAGATGCTATAAGCGGAAGTCACCAGATGTCCGGGCTTTAGAACGCTTGTGCATACCCCAAGTCGGCAACACGATCAAGTATTTGAACTAGTTGCGCGTATGCTATCTGATGCTGGAGATTGTCGAATGTCTGCCGGCTGTCCAGTGAGGGTAACGGTGCAGGGAGAGGAGTTGTAATGATTTGATGCTCGACTGATCGAGGCCTGTTTAACTTGACGGTAATTGTTCTGTAAATTTAGTAAACACAGAGATACTGACGAAGTCCTTGGTCGTTCGTACCTTTCAAGAGAAAATATCGACCACCAAAGACGACAGCGAATCTCTTTTTCACGCTCGTCCAGAGAAGACTCGTCGGTCTTTTGATGCAGGTCAGCTGCAAGTGCTTTTCGTAAAGCCAGACCCATGTAGACATATGAAGAGCTGATAGCACTCGCGGGAAGAGTGTAGACCCCCAAGATAAAGGTTGCTTGGATCGATCTAATGCATGATCTCTCCATCAAGTCTGGCACAAGGGCACGAGCTCGGTCAAAGAAGACCCTCCCAGGGTTTCCATCGTCAAGACGTGTCAGCGGTGCTGGACATTCGGGCTTCTCGAGTGTTGTCCATTGGCTCCCCAGAGCAAGTGTTGCGAGTGCGAGGCAAACAAAGATGAGGTCATTACGTAGCGCCGATGTTGGCTGAGAATAGAACTCGTCAATCTCTTCGAGTAGTTGTGCCTGATCAAAGTAGAAGAATAGATCGCAGCCGTGTGAGATGCAGACTGATATAAGAAAATCCGCAACAGGCCGGGGCGGGAAGATGTCGATCGCCCTTCGTAGTCGGGCCAGTTCCAGGGGGTCGGAGGGCACTGCGTGTGTTGTATCCTATCTAATGTGTCATTTTCAACCTTCTTTCATGGATTGGAAGTTAACGTACTATGTGAGCAGGCTCAGCAGAGTTGGACTGTTCTTCTTGGATAGAATGTTGCTCGAGACAAAATGCGCGTCTTAGTTTTGACAAAAAGCCAGGCCATAACGCCCGCTCAGTCTGGTCTGATACAGTCAGGCAAATACCTAAAAAGATTTCCTTATAATCTGCTCACAAGTCTCTATTGAAATAGTGTCTGGGGGACTTTTTGCGCGCGTAGAAGATACAGTTGACGAGTGAACCAACTGGTCGTCATCCAATGGTGATACTTCTCTACGTAAAGTAAGCAATGCTTTCAAATTTACCGAGCTAGCGAACCAACCTTTCGAATCTGCAGTGCAAATCATTCTCAGAGCACCGCTGACATTTACCAGCCCCAAGATCGATACATTTGCTCTTCCTCGTCTTGCACAGATCACACCTATATCAATCAGCACATTGGCCACAGATATAGAAACAAGTGCCAACTGACGCTCTTGCTGCACGTTTTCGCTTATCGTCTGCAACTCGACGACGGCGCCTTCGACGACGAAGTGCTGCGGATTTGTCCATCCTTTATTGACGGTATACAAGGATGGGATGTCGCTCGGAGATTGAACCGAACAGGTGGAGATTTCTTCGGCCAAGTAGAGGAGTGACTAATCAAGCTTACATAAGATTAATAAATGACCGAGTTCCAGGCAATTGGGACTTGGGATCATAAGTTGGTGTACACATTTATTGCTACGGCGAGGTAGCATATGAAAAAGTTTGCTTGTTTTATAGATTATCTCAGAGAAGATACATCCATTTGAGCCCGGATTGCGTATAATCCTGCAAAGATTAGAGAGATAAGATTGCTTTTCGAGGACGAGCCGTGATGGAATAATTGCCGTGACCACCCGAACAAGGTGTAACAGTGTGCAAAAGGACACAATCCTATGAATACTGAAATAGATGGAACCCTCTCATTATTGTCATGTTTGCCGGTTCTTTAGAAACGATTCAATGTGATATGATTCGTCAATGCATGTAGCTTGGAAAACATGACCTGTCAAAGGAAAAGCTTACCAGTGTAGGGTATGCGTCTTCGATCATCAGTTACTGACTGGCCATGCTGGGGAGGAGACCAGCGAGCTAGTCATAGTTCGAGCTTCCTGCTTGAACAGGTTGGTTGTTATCCCTTACTAAATTGTTCACTAGAAGGGTATCGTATATTAGTGGGAGTACCCTTTGCTCGTGTCCAAGTTCTGCTCCCACTGACAGCACGGCTTGACTACAAGACGTTGGGGAAACGATGATTCCTCGTCGCTATTGATTCAAACTTAATCACGATAAGCAAATGAAGGAGAAGGAATAGGTAGGAAAGAGTACCTAGAACGATTCACCAGGTAACGAGTTGTTTAGCATAATTATATCCATTTTCCAGACATCGTGACAAAGCCGGTACCACGAAACCTTTTCTTTCTTATTTTTAGCGCGGCCTTAGTTACTGTTGGATTAAGTGCCTTNNCACCACTCATATATCGCAACAGTTACCAAGTTGGGTGAAGAGTGCAATGGCCGAGATAGCAACGACTCAGACGCACAGCCTTGAAGTCAGAGGTAAACAGGTAGCCAGAAAGGCAAACCCCAGCCGGCCTTTTTAACTGTCAAGGAGTTTAAAACCTCCTTTTCTGACAGATGTGGAAACATTATCTTGACAAACACCTTGTTCATTTTGAAACGCCTTACTCCAATATCCCCTGGAAAGAAAGAATTGAACGGTGTCCAACTCCAGGATTCTATCAGACATGTTATAGAACATCGTATATGGCCGAATGGGGTGTCTGTCCGTGCTGTAAGCTTACTTGATTGAGACCATCCGAGCACCTGAAACAGTTTTAGGAAATGAGGGAGAGGGGGAGGGATGTTTGTCCACTTGTACAGGGTTTGATGACCAGGGGTTGGGTCAAAACACTTGGATTTCCCAAGGCACTCACTCGTACTGATGGAGTTTAAAACGTCTCTGTTTCTGCTCTTGTATTTTCTAAACCTTCATTGCTTCTGTCGTCTATTCACTCACTCATTTTCCCCTGTCGTCATTCGTTTTTCTTATTCTTTTGAGCACTCATCGAATCTATTACCTTGGGCCGGCCTAAGTAAAGATTCATCGAATCACTTTTCTTGCTCGTCCATTCTTTATAAACATTAAACTAAAATAACTAAACAACGTAAATAACTCAATATGCGTTTCGAAATCGCCTCCGTTGTTTTGGCGGTTGCCTCTGCTTCTGCTCAGTCCGTCGTTGGAACCGCTTACGGCTTCGCCAAGGGTGTCACTGGTGGTGGTGACGGCACTGCTGTTGCTCCCTCCTCTGCAGAAGAATTGGCCGAATGGCTCTCGGACGACACCGAGAGAGTCATTCTCATCGACAAGGAGTATGACTTCACCGGTAACTCGGCGACTGACTCTGGCTGTGACCGAATCAGCTGCACTTCCTCCAACGGTGGCCAGCTCTACCTCGGTGATCTTTCCTGCGGCGGTTCCGATAATACGGCTGTCAGCTCCATCACCTACGATGTTGCTGGCACTGAGCCTCTCATTGTTGGAAGCAACAAGAGCATCGTCGGTAGCGGTGGAAAGGGTGTCCTCAAGGGCAAGGGTCTTCGTCTCCAGAAGGGTGCCAAGAACGTCATCATCCAGGGCATTGAATTCACTGACATGAACCCCGGCATCGTCTGGGGCGGTGATGCTCTTGACTTCCAGGGTGAGAACGACGGTGTCTGGGTTGACCACTGCAAGTTCTCCCTCATCGGCCGCATGTTCATCGTCTCCCACTACGACCCTTCTCGCATTACCGTCTCCAACAGCGTCTTCGATGGTGTCACCACCGCTTCCGCCAGCTGCAACAACCAGCACTACTGGACCATGATGTTCTACGGTGATGGTGATCAGGTCACCCTTGACCGAAACCACTTCCACGATGTCTCGGGCCGAGCTCCCAAGCTTGGTGACGGCAAGGGCAAGGGCACTTTCCAGGCCACCAACAACTACTTCTCCAACATGAAGGGTCATGCCTTTGACGTTTACGACGGTGCCAGCCTTCTTCTCGAGGGTAACGTTTTCGAGTCCGTCCAGCAGCCCATCACCGACCAGGGCGCTTCCGTGTCTACTATCTTCAACGTCCCCGACGAGTCCGCTGCTAGCTCCTGTGAGTCTTCTCTCGGCCGTGCCTGTGCCGTCAACAGCGTCGATTCCAGCAGCGGCAAGTTGCCCGCCCAGTCCGGTTCCAGCGTCCTGTCCACATTTTCCAACATCAAGGAGTTCCTCGTTGAGCCCGTTGCTGCCTCCGAAGTTGCTAGCCTTGTCGGAGGAAGTGCTGGCCCTGCCAACGTTGGCTCTTCTTCCGGATCTTCTGGGTCTTCCAGCAATGATGCCGCGTCCTCCCCTGTCGTGAGCACTCCTGCCGCCACCACAACTGCTGCTTCTCAGGAGGTCAAGGAGCCTGTCGAGGAAGATACCCCTGCCCCCGCTGCTACCTCCGAGGCTGCTGCTCCTGTCGCCACTGAGCCTACCGAGGTGGTCCAGCATTGGGGACAATGTGGTGGTCGTTCCTACACTGGCCCTACCAAGTGTGCTTCGGGAACCTCGTGCGTTGTTGCTAATGAGTGGTACTCGCAGTGCGTCAGCTCTGCTGCCCGCCGAGTCAAGCGAGCTCTTCGCGTCCGCTTCTAGATGCTAGATAGACCCAACTGAATAGCCAGCGGCGATTCAACAGCATGTGTTGGTGCCGTATCAAAGATCTAGGCTTGACAAAAATTTTTTCCATATACATATAGTGCTTTGGCTCACATAACTAATATACTCAATATACTATACTCCAAGACTTTCTAAAGAGCTGCAGATGAAGAGACCTCCCATCAGCGATGCAGATTAGATATTTGTAGACTTATTGTTCTCAAGTGAGGTAACCTATACACAAGCTTCAAGTTGTAGTTAATTTGACTTGTGAAGTTGTGATTAAACATCACAGGTAAAGATGAGCGATGGTAACTTGGTAAGTCATTGACAGCAACCAAATCATGGCACCTGTGCTATGATTCGATGACTGTTCAAACACGGTTTCCAGTGGAACACTGACGATCCAAGCCATATATATACTTGCGAAGAGGAGAGACCGTCCTAGTCTGGGATCCTTGAAGTTGCCTCTATCGGGTGATTCCAGCTATCGACTGTGCCTTCTTCCGTGAGATGCGCGACCCAGCTTTCTGTGTAGGCGATCCATCTGTACACATAAGAAATAGGTATGAAAAGCTGGAAAAGCTCGAGTGGTGTTTGGGGCAGATGTGTGATATTGAAATCGCGATGTAGTACGTTGAAAGGTTGAAAATTGTGGCCGCAGCTCTTATTAGCCGGAAGATGAGGCAGCCCGGGCCGGCTAGTTTGATATTAACTCTTAAAGCTATCGTCACCATAGGCAGCAGTTGCCTGTGTATTACTGGGAATTGATTGGGTAGTCATAGATTTATTTGAGACTGGTTTGGGCTGATTTGTATGGTTCATTGATTTTGATATACTAATATGTCTTGCTGTCAGGCACCTCAACGCACGCTTCCTCAAGTCTCGACAGGCATGAAAGCAGGGTATCTTCCTCCTGACGCCTCGAAACTGTTGACGATGTCATTTATAGCGGTCACTTCTTCCTCCGTAAGTTGAATGTGCTTGGCGTTCTCCTCGACTCGGGCTGCCGTAGTGGCACCTGGAATGGGGATAATGGTCGGTAATCTAGGACAGTTGCTCAAGCTTCGTACCCATCCGATGGCGAGTTAGGCCGGGGTGCAGCCTTTCTTCTCCGCGAGTGCCTTGACCTATTTGACAAGCTTGAGGTTGTGTTCGAATGCCTCGGACTGGAAACGGGGGAACATCGAGAGTAGACCTATGCCCTTTATCTAGGTTATATCCGCGAACCGACCTGCGAGCATCTCCACTTTGTATTAGCTACTTGTCTTATTTTAGATGAAGTGACTTACTCCGCGGCCTATTAGTATATAAGCCAGAATGGGGATATTATGCTGCGCATATGCGGCAGCAACTCCGTTATTGAGGATATCAGGGCTGAACATGCTAAGCTCTACTTTGACAGCCGCAATGCTAGCATACTTGACGGCCTCGTGGATTGTCTCGGCCCTATATTCCGAAAGATAGACGCCGCCGATCTTGCCAGTGTCTATATACTCCGTTAGAATAAAGCCTAGCGTGGTCTCGAGCGGTGTATTAGGGTCTTCTCGTGCGGAGGCAAAAGCGTCGAGCTTCTTGACACCGCCGAGTTAGGAGATAATGTTGTCTAGCGATCGTCGGAGACCGTCTGGTGTTCCATTAAGCGCATGAGTCTTAAGGTCTACGCCTCCCTTGATAATAATGGTGACTTTGTCGGCGTCCTCTGGGTATTTTGTAAAGTAGTGCTTCAGGAGAGTCATGCTATTGTACTCTAGAGTGCCATAGAACTCTCCGCCGTTCCAGACGGTGCAGCCATTGTTAAGAGCTACTTTAAGAGCGTCGAGAGCCTGATATAGAGGAGGAGGGGTAGGACGCCAGGTAAAGCCTGCGAGAGTAAGTACCACTAGTTTGGGAACTATATCATGATTGGCATCTTATTTATGAGGCCAAAGCCCAAGGCGCCGACTTGTCTTCTAACGATTTAAGGCATGTTTAAGACTTAGAGAGAAGATAATAAGAATTAAGGAATAATAGATTGAATAATTGCTGTGTTAACTATCTGCATTTCCGTCTCTATTTATCCTCTATTGTCGGATATTATAGTAAACTCCATGCGATTTATACGATCGGATTTACAACTTATTATATATAAACCCAATAGATAGCCTATAATGCCCCAAGACCGAATGGGACAGTTAATATATGTAAGGGTTACGGGAGGAGTGCCGTTACGCCACAAATACCAAAAGATAAACCAATTTCAGCACTACGTGCTGGAATTGCTCCTCACATCCGTATATAAGGCGTGTTACACGCATCACCCCTACAACTGCC
>JABFEV010001909.1:0-28288 GCA_013618395.1 Fusarium domesticum
CCCCTCCTCTATCTTCTCATGCTTGTTGCTATTCAGCCTTGTCAATTTCTCATCCTGTTCTCACTCTGGGCATTTTAATTCTGTTTTTATTTTCTGCATTGCCCTCCCTTGCATAAGCAACAACACCGGACTGAGAATCGTCCTTGGAAAAGGGAAACCCCTCCGAACTTGTTGTCCTGCCGCCCAACGTCAACATCTCGTTCTGTCTTGCGTCTTGTCCGACCATCAACGATCACTATTTGTAGATCCCTTGTATTCTCCGCCGCCACCGTCAACTTGCGCAACCTCGTAGACGACGGTCTTGCATCGTTTTGCGGTGCAGGTTGCTCAAGTCGTTCCCAATGGACGGCGACGAGCCTACGCAAGGTCAGCCCTCTAGAACCACCCGTCTTGCTCGTTCCGCCCCCCAAACTAATAACTGTCGTTTCTAGCCACTCAGAATGTCCTTGATCCGCGCCGAGTCGGGAAGCAGAATTCGGGCTTCTCGGACGAAGACATATCCGACATAATATGCGTCCTCTACCCCCATTCCGATTCCGCTCGCCTCGAGATCAAGCGTCTTGTCCAGGAGAACTCTCCCTATCTAATCGACAAACATGAAGCCGACGGTGTACAGCCTGACTATGCCTACGAAGACCAGGCTGGTCGCTTTCTCGCCAATCCTTCAGACATCGGGGGTCACGCCATTATCCTTCGTCTCTCGGCGCAGCTCAAGAACCCGGCGGCAGGCTTTGTTTTTGGGCGCAACCCTGCACGATGCGATCTCGTCTTTACCAATGACCCTCTGAAGCGTATCAGCAACATCCATTTCCGTATATACGTCAATGAGTATGGCACCGTCATGATCGAGGACCAGTCGACCAACGGTACCTTTGTCGACGGTAACCTGTTGGCATCGCATCCTTCTGCGAATCCTGCAAAGCATAAGAACGAGCCAGCAATCACTCGATGGGTTCTGAGCTCAGGCACGATCATCAGAGTCTATCTCCACCAGGAAGCCAGAGACTTGACCTTCCTTGTCCGCATCCCTCGCCGAGACGACGAATACGATTTGGCCTACACCAACAAGATAGAGAAGTTTTTCCAGCGCCATGGTCTGAGGCGACAGAGCGAGGCTATCACCCCCGGGCCGGGTGGTCAGCTGGACCTGTTCAAGGCCCCTGTCCAAGCTCGACTCAAGAGACAAGAGACGGACGAGATCACCCAGAAAGAGCAGTCCCGGTCCCCACAGCATCGTCGGGAGAATACTCGCGAATGGACAGGCTCTGGAAAGTACAACAGAACTGGATCTATCGGTAAAGGAGCCTTTGCCGTCGTACACAAGGTCACGTCCAAGTATGACGGCCTGCCGTATGCTGCCAAAGAACTGGAGAAACGGCGGTTCATCAAGAATGGAGTTCTTGACCAAAAGGTAGAGAACGAAATGAAGATTATGCAGCGTGTGCAGCATGTGAGTTTACTATCGGCGCTTAGAATCTGTCTCTCTTGCTAACATGTGTAGCCCAACATTGTTCGTTACATGGAGCACTTCGAGTGGGATGATCGCCTACTCATCATCATCATGGAATTCGTTCCCGGTGGTGATTTGGGTAAACTCATCTCGGATCAGGGAGCCCTCAACGAAGACGTTGTTCGCATCATGTCGAACCAGCTGTTGAGTGCTTTGGGCTACCTGCACGAGAATAACATCACCCATCGAGATGTCAAGCCCGACAATATCCTCATCAACTCTCTTCAACCTATCGATCTGAAACTAACAGATTTCGGCCTGTCCAAGATGGTGGATAGCGAGCAGACGTTCTTGAGGACATTTTGTGGAACTCTGCTCTACTGTGCACCCGAAGTATACACCGAATACGCCGAGTACGATGAGAGCGGTATGCGCAGTCGCGGTAAGAAGGCGAGGCGCATGCCCGGACAGCGATACAATCATGCCGTCGATATCTGGTCCCTGGGTGGTGTTTTGTTCTACACACTAACGAAATCACCACCCTATCCTGTTAAAAGCGGTATCAGCTATTCCGAGCTGCTGCACAAGATCATGACGACAAGGTTAAACATTGGACCGTTGCAGAGTTATGATGTCTCAGAACAAGCTATCGACTTTCTCTGCAGAATGCTCCAGAGGCGCCCTGAAAACCGAGCGACGGTGAGCGAGCTTGAGCGCCACCCATGGTCTGCTGGAACAGACTCAACAATAGACGCATCTCAATCATTTGATGAGATTACGGACGACGATGATATACTAGATAACTTCTCTCAACTCCAGCCACAACACTACGAAGAAGACAGGATCAGTGACTCCATGGGCGAAGAATCTGAAAAGGAAAATGACTCCATCTTCCGTCCTGGGCAGAACAGACTCTTCGGGGAAGTCGGTGTCTCTGCTATTGGAAGTTCCGGAGTGATACCTGAGGACTTTCTGAACCTACAGACTAGCAACCCAAGCGCTGGCGAGACAGAGATTCTTGCCCAGAATGTAGATGAGGCTTACCAATCCGAAGAGTCCAACACGCCCGTTACTAGGAACCGCCGGGCGTACCACCACACAGTTGCGTCACTGGCACAGAACCAATCGGAGGACCAGTTGCAAAGCCTGGTAGAAGACGTTGCTTCTCAAAGCCTCGGTGGCAACGAGTCCGTCGTGCAAAATATGAACTCATCACATTACTCACTACAATCGATGGACTTCAACACCAGCAAGCGTAAACCGCCTTTATACGACACTAGTGATGAGTTTGATGAAAACACGCCACCTAGGAAGCCTACCATGAAGAGGCTAAAATCCGAGGGCAATATCGAGACTTTGGCAAATGGTATAATCGAAGAATACAAAATCCTAGCCCAAATTCCCCAGATTAGAAGGCTGGGATCCGGACGGCAAATCGATGGCCCGTACGACAAGATGATGTTTTGGGAACAGGACAGGAGCACTTGGCATCTCGACTACCCTGAAATGACGCAGCTTCAGCATGATGCCTTCGCCCAAGCTGCTCGCGATCGGGGTGAAGAGTTCTCCCGCGGCAAGTCTTACCTGTGGGACCTGGCCATGAAGTACTTCCCGCCAGTTTCGAGAACACAAACAGGAAATGGACAAGTCCATCTCACTCCAAGGACTGCGTCGAGGGCCGGGGACTCGAGCATAGTCGACATGCCGGTGGACTTTCCGCCAACCGCTCTACCTGACGCTTCACTCGACATACCAGACACGCTCCCGGCCCCTACTCCTATTGTTGTCCCGGTACAAGACCAAGCTCCAGAGAAGAGGGTTGTAGGTATATTTGAATCACACCCTGATTCATGTTTACAAAGCATTTCCATTCCGGTAACCGACTCTTTGGTGTCATTCGGGCGTGGTCTTGAGAATACCGAAATCTTCCAACCAAGGAGCGATGCTCGGGTGCCCAAGTCCGCATGGAAACTACTACTTTGGAAAGATGGCGATGGGTTTGACCCGGCCAAAGACCCGGCCAAGTATCCCTCGCCGTGGCTCCGAAACAACGACGATCCGCACTCGTACGCTTTCTACATATCGACCAAGGCCACATCCGGGATAAATATCAACGGATATTTTCTCGCCCCATCTGATGGCAAGAACCCAAACAGTCCTTCCCGTCACTGGGCACGCCTATATAATGGCGACTCAGTAAGGATCTGGGGAACCGATGGTCCTGGAAATCAGACGAAGCTCACGTTCAAATGCTTCTGGGGTGCTTCTTCGCAGAACAGAGGAGATGACAAAAGGCTGGTCCCCGCCGACGCTGCTCTCGCTCAGAAACTCGACACGGCTTGTCAAAAGACGGAGAAGCGTATAAGGGAGGCCGTTGAGAAGCAGAAAAAGATGAACGAAGCATACGAGAACCAGGCTGAGCGCAAAGCGTTGGTTGCAAGAGAGCGTGAGAGGAGTCGTGTTTTTGAAATGAAACGACAAGAAGCGACAGGCTATTTGCAGTCGAGGCAGTTGCAAGGCTCACGAAGAGGGTCTCGAGCGAGTGCACCTCCCACCAGCCGCGGTCACACAGCGCAGAT
Organism: Fusarium domesticum; assembly: GCA_013618395.1. Classification (NCBI taxonomy): domain Eukaryota; kingdom Fungi; phylum Ascomycota; class Sordariomycetes; order Hypocreales; family Nectriaceae; genus Fusarium; species Fusarium domesticum. The sequence goes on from JABFEV010001909.1 coordinate 4,030, forward strand.
ATCCTGATATGGTCCTAACTGCGACTACGTTCAAAAGCTTGTTGCCGCACTTGCGAATACCGAATGCATGGTATATTGGGGACCTGGACGTATTAGAGGATCTTGATTATTTGGGCTGGTTATGTCAAATTGATGACATTTGAATGATTCTTACGGCAGGCTATAAGGCGAACGAACTCCTGACGGTCGACATGTACTCGGTAGGCTGGGATCTGACCTCAAGGGAGAGGAAGGGTTTGTTAAACAAGGACTCCTTATCAACAAGAATTATGTCATTAGGAGCGTCTGTGGCATGATGAGATGGGAATTTACATAGAAAATCAAGAGTAATTAGAAACACATGTGCCCTTCATTCTGCTGGGCAAGTATAAGCTATCTAGGCACATTCAAGCAAGCACTACAATAAGCTTCGTGATGCTTGGTTGATCAATTTCAATTTATATAGCAATTGTAGCAGTAGTAACAATAAATACAGAGTCGCGCCCAAGGCATATGCCAAGACTGACATGCATTTTCGTAAGGTATGGGACACGTATTCCTGGATAGTTGTCTTGTTGCAGCCATCCAGGAGGTTTCCTCCTTCATCCAACAACTCTTCTCTCTCATTCCATTATCTTGACCCTTGCCCAATATCAAATTCAAATCTTGACAAGATACGCTCTCGTCAAAGGTACAAGAGCTTGCCCTGTGAGGCCTGTCCATCCTAAGAGGATCTGGCAGTCACCAATACTAGGGCTCGTAATTCGGTTACGGTCAAGGTTTAGGGATGCTTGCTGTGCTGATTAGGTTTGGGTAGATAGGCTCCAGATTAGACAGAATTTCTGTCTACCTCCTCATCCGACGTGGTGAATCCCTTGTCCGAGTCGTATTTGCTGTCATCCGTTTCGGAGGACGATGAGTCTGTGACGATGTTGTACTCTAGTTCCGATGAAATTAGCAACCGTGACATGTACTATGTGACCCAGCATCTTCGTGCACTTACCAAGGAGATTGTCCTCCTCGTGGGATGAAGAAAACACCGAGTTTGCCTCCTCAATAGTAGGGACAGGATCAAAACCATTCTTCCAGACCTCAGGGTCTGACTGCTCAGATCCAGTATTAGATTCGCTCCTCTCGTATGAGCGCTTGGGAGAGTAGTCGAAAGAAGATTCAGAAAAAATATCAGAGTATCTGCTCTTGTACGGGGTATAGTAGGGATTAGCGCCAGGTTTAGGACCTTCATCGTCAGGCGTTCCAATATTGTGACTCTCTTCATATCCCGAGTCCGGATCTGTAAACGATGTCGAAACATTGGTATCAAACTCAAACTGCTGCTGGTATTCTCCAGATGAAGGCGTTGCCTTGTAGTCGCGATCGCGAAAGCCATGACCTTCCTAGTGGTCCTTGGCAGTCTCATTAGAGTATTGGCCGCCAGAGTTTGGGGTATAAGGACGGTGGGAAGGACTTTGGCTGCCCGGGTGTTTGGGGCTCTTGGACCTGGACTTGTCAAAGTATGATGAGAACCCACCACCGGACCGGAGATAACTTGGTATAGACCTCGGCGATTGAATGGGTGGTTCATCATTGTAATCATGACCGTATGGACTCTGTGAGAAGGATCGATGATAATCAGCTTGATCATTCCCGTAGGAACCCAACGAATCGTTACGAGGGTAGGGGCTTGGAGGGCTCTCTCTGAAGCTATTGAAAGTGTTCCAACTGTCTTCTTGATCAAAAGCTCTGCTGAAAGCACCTTCTGAAAATCCTGGCGAGGGGCGTCCGGGAGCAAAGTTCTCAGGGATGCCGAAACGGCTTTGATGTGCTCCTGAGCTGGATTCAGGCTTGCCTTGTTCACCCGGAGCCGACATGTTATATGTGTGGTTGTCTGTATAACTACTAGAAAAGCCTGTGGGAACCCGTTTGTGAGTTTGAAACAGCGGCGAACTGTTGCGGCGTGCCAGAGGATCATTTCTTGGTTGCTCAGCAGGTGCCTCGGCCTCGGAGAGCTCATAATCCTTGAGGGGAGTTCGCATATCGACATTGTTCTTGAATCGTACTGTCTTGCTACCAGATGACTTGGAGGATTTGGATGACTTTTCAGATTTTGGAACAGAATCTTCAGAACGATCAGATTCTGTCGACTTTCCACGCCATCCCTGAGTATCCTGGCGATGATTTTGGCTGGCTGATCGAGAACCACACGGCTGGGTTTGCTTCTTCGTTGGCTCATTTTGAGACACATCTGACTGACAGTCATAAGCTTTGTTCTTTGTAGCATGGTTCAACTGCTTGTTTATGAGAACCGGACTGGGGGTTGCTTTCCGTGACCGAGGGGTAGAGTGAGCATCTTCGATGTAAGGTGCTCGGTAGTTCTTAGATCTCGCAGACGGCTCGTGATACTCATGATTCTCGTGATGCTCGTCGTTCTCTTCTCCCAAGAAACCCCGGTTGGCACGCCTTCCGGCTGACCCCGTGGCGCGAGTTTGGCAGGATGGTGAGTTTGAGGGATGGTCATGAGGGGCACGAGAGCCTTGACCAGCTTCAGGTTGACGGTGTGTTGGGTGTTCGTGGCCCTCCCACTTTCTTTTCCTCTCCTCCAGTTCATACTCCTTGTACGACGAATTGCACAGATGTTCATCATTCCGAAGTGGACGACGTCCCCGGCTTTGTTGGCGATGGCATTGATGTTGAGCGCCAGACTCACAAGTGACCACATCTTCCCTGCCTCTACTCTTTTTCTATGAGAGATTAATAGTGAGCTTCTCTGTCCTTAGATTTTACTTACCGAACAAACGACAGAACTTTCCGCAATATCCTCGTTGTCCTGAGCCTCGTCCAAGCATACAGCACAGTAGTTTGGGACTATAGAGTCTCCTGGAAGGACTCGATGATCCCTCTGATAGGACCGTGACCGTGCCTTTCCGCAGTTGAAGCAGAAGTGGTACTCCTCTACGACTCCTCTCGCAATAGCTTCCTCGCGGCAACTCTCGCATAGGTTAGGAGTTGGCTTCTTCTCAGGAGTGAGGGGATGACGTTCATGAAAACGTTGCGAGCGGACTATGCCGCATTTGGAGCACAGGTGAAAACGAGGATGGCGTTCGATGCTTCTCTCGCGCTGTCCAGGTAGTCTCTGCTTGGGTGCTTTCTTGAGAGATGAGGGGTCCTGTTTGACCTCGTTGGCTGACAGGCGGTAGTGAGATGGGGAAGAAGCATCGCGTCTGGGTTTGGCCTGATGATCTGTCGCTTCATCTTGGTCGTTGCGGCGGCTGGAGTATGGTTTATCAGTCCTATCTCCCTCCTTGTTCGCAATGGCTTGATTCAAAGTCCAGCGCAGTCGCTCTTGCAGAATGCTCAAGTCGCGCCTGAGAATCTTGCTCCGTGGTTCCTGTGCAAGGTCGGCCATCTTGCGATCAATGTGTCGCTGGAGACGCCGCAGTTCCTTTTGCAACGGTCCAGGTCCATCAGCCCAGCCAGACAAAGTAGAATCCTTGCTCTCATCCATGGGTTGACTCAAGGCCAGTGCATTCGAGGATGTAACGGCCGGAGGAGGCTTTGTTGAGATATGCTGGATGATTGGAGGCGCAACATAGGTTGGTGTTTGAACAGCCGGCTGATGAGGTTGTTGGAAATTAGGTATTTGGTAAGGCACTTGTGGTTGTGCCGGTACTTGGGAAATAGCAACCTGGGGCTGAGTTTGATAATACAATTGTTGTCGATGCTGAAATGGAATAGAGCCAAAAGATGCGTTGAAAGGAGAAGCAGGAATAGAAGACGAAGACGGAATAGTACAATGTTTTGACAGTGCCAATGGGTAGGCAGGTGGAAAAGTTGCAGAGGGTCGTACAAAAGAGGCAGCATGCTGGTTTTTGGTTTTTTTCTTGTTTTTCTTGTTTCTCTCTCGTTGTTCTGGTTGAACTGAGGCGACTGTTCGCCCAGAGGCTGAAGTTGACCGAGATGATGGTCGACGAGACGTTGCTATGGATAGAGACCGCCGGGAAGTCGCTCTTGGTGAAACTCGACGAGTTGAGGCACGTGATGATTGCTTCGAGGTTGAAACGGAAGGTGCCTGAACCACACGGTACCGAGGTCGACTTTTTGAGGACGAGGAGGATCTCTTCCGTCGGGGGGAAGGAGGCTGAACTTGGACCTCTTTCTCAGAAGAAGTCTCACTCTCGGATTCAGATTCGGGTTCTTGACAGTCGTCTTCAGATTCCGATTGACTCGACGGTAATTCTCTCGGTAGAATCTTCTTTTTCTTTTTCTCCTTTTTTTCATGTCCAGCACCCCGGAGAAGTGAAGGGCCAAGTCCAAAAGCAGCACCCAAAAGGTCAATATCTTGGCTCGCCCTCCGCCGCGAACGACGCAGATTGTGGCGGCCAAGGCCCATGTTAATCTTCACCTTGTTGTTCAGACCAGAAAGTACAAGTTCGGATGAAAGAGAAAGCTTTTGCAAAAGTCGCTAAGACTCAAAGAAAGATGTCGTCCTCGTTTTCCTGGCGTGGCAGGGAGAAAACGGGTCGTGGTTGAGGCTTGGAACAGCAGGACAGTTGTGAAGGTGTACAATTTTGAGAGAAACTCAGATCAGAGGTTAGATATTTCAGGGTTTTGGTTAATTCCGTCTGTGTGCGTTCGCGTTTGGTGCTGACTCTGCTCATTTACCAGACAATTGATCTTTGGGGCTGGCACTTCCTGGCACTTACAACATGCGAGTGTCTAATGAAACCGTTGGTGCGATTGGAGAGTCCGACTTTTAGGAGATTACCCCTAGTAGGATTGGCCAATGTACCGCCTATAATAAAAGTGAGCTTTAAAGTTATCGAGCCGCTTGGGAAAGCAGGTCTTGCCTAGTCTCTTCTCAGGAGCATGAGGTGAGGGTGGTTGCTGAGTGAGCTTTGACGATATCTTCCTCGAACTGAGCTTGGAGATATTTATTCGCATCCTGTGTCTGAAATCAGGCGAGCCTCTTTCTTGACCCTTCATGTAGAAGTGATTCTGGCATATACATTGTCGATATCAACTCGCAGATTGTCCAACTCGTTCTTCGCGAGTCCAGTCTTGAAGGTCCAGACTAACCTCGTACTTTGTACCTGTGGCGGAAAGGTAAAGAGAAGAGCAGAAAGTCTTATGGTATAAGACATTGTTCGTTGTTTCAATATCATGCTTATCTCTCATCTATTTCACACATTGAAACCCATGATTCCATCATGCAAACGAACCCGTCACCGACATCAGGTCGATTAAGTTGGAGCGATCAGACCCTTGATCTATTTACTTTATCGATCTGACCTTTATAAACGCTTCGCCTACAAACGCTCGTATTCGGTATACCATCCGGTCATCCTCTGCAGTGTCATTGTTCGCTCAAGTCGGAGCTAACTGTCACAATAACAAACAATGAAGGCAAAGGAAATCTAGTGCTTATTCCCTGTCAATATCATACAAATGGTGTACATTTCAAGTGCGCTTTTGTCTACATACAACCCAAGTGGCCTGTGTGCTATTTCTATTCCATCCCTTTCCTCTTCAGCACGTTTAGTCAACTCGAAGAACACGCGCGACACTCTTCCTCTGTGTCTTCTTCTTCTTCTGACCGCGGTCAAAGGCCGCCGCCGCCGCATGGTCACGGCCAACGTTGTCGAGGTCTTTGACCTTGTAGATACGGATGATCCAGTTCTCACTGGTGAAGGCTTCCTCGACCGTGTCGAGAACGGGGCCCTGATCAGGAAGACGAACACCACGCACTCTATCCGAAACCTGGCCAGCGGGGAAGAGACTGGCATAGTTGTGGTAAGACATCTTATACCTAAATAGTCGGTCAGTAAACGTCATTCATAATGCCCGTAGCAGAGGAGCAAGATAAAACCTACATCAAGCTGTTCTTCATCGTCTCGGTGGCATCATGGTCCACCTTGTACTCGCCACGAGGAGTGAAGAAGTCACGCTCCTTTACCTCATCAGGCCAGATACCCTCGGCGATGCGGACCATCCAGAGGAACTTGTTGATATCGTCACCAGAATAGCCGAGGAGACCACCAAAGACGACCAGGACGTAATCAACCTCGTGCTGGCGCATGATCGGGTAGCTGACCTCCTCACGAGAGCTCATGGCCTTGCCCACCGTAGCAATGTGCGTGTTGTTCCAGGTGTTGTTGTCAACCAGGGTAGGGCGGTCGGCCATGCCACCAATCTGATAGCCATAATCCCACCACGACATAACCTTGGCATCCTCCTTGGTGTTCTGTCGCAACCATTGGTAAGCCTCTCTGTAATCATCAATAATGTGTTGGCTACCGTCAGGAAGGCGACTAGCCAACACAACAGATGGGGAGGAATAGGCGTTGGAAGTGACCCAGGTGCAGTGGGTCACAAACATGAAAAGATAGACCGTCATGGCACCAGTCATGACGACCTTAGACAGGGCAGTATAGATGCCAACGTTGGGCTTCTCAGTTGCACGAAGGCCACCCTTTGCCTTCTTGGTAGGTTCGGTGCCTTGGGAGGTAACGGCATTCTCATCATCCGGCTGCTTGAGCTGCAGATAGGTGTCGAGAATCTGAGACACGGCAATGGCAGCGGCAACGCACACAACAGGAGTCAGAGTGAGCATGAGGCGGACCATGACACCGGCAAAATAGCTGCCAAAGAGAGCGTAAACAACAATGAAGACATGCTCGTCTCGGAGGTTCTGGAAGCACAAGTAGACACCTGCAGGGAAGAGCCAGATAAGGAAGTTGAGGTCGAAGAAGAAAGAAGGCCAAGCGGTAGGCTGGTGCTCCGAGACCGAGGCGATGATGGGAATATGAATCTTGGCGTAGCCAGTGTCCCAGAGAGAGTAGAATCTACCGCCCCAGGGAGCAATGTATCCCAAAGTAGTCAAGGCAACGAGACCAGCGAGACCAAGGCCAAATGTTGCGACGAGAAGAGTAACAAGGAAAGTCTGGAACTGTCGGCCCGAAATGGCGGACCGAACGTATTGGATGAAGCCGATCAACTGAAGAAAACCGAAGATGCCTGCGCACAAATGTTAGAATCTTTGACGCCTTGTGTCAACCTGTGACTTACCGAGAGCGGGCATGTGCTCGCTAGTCTTGACGGGGCCGAAGCCGACAAAGGGAATCTGCATGCTGGCCAGCGTGCCAAGCGCATACCAAGTCGTATAGCTGACATAGAGCCGGGTGCTGTATCGGCCCATGCAGATCAGGACAAGGGCATGCATAGGCAACAGGCAAGTAATGAAGGCGTAACCTCCCCAAGATGCCACCATGTAGCCATAGGAGAGAGCGCAAAGCGCACCCCAAAGCATAGAACCTAGCTTAAGAGCTTTGATCCAGAGAAAGAAGGTAAAGACCAGGAGGAAAATGGCAATGGCCTCGTTATCGTAGCTACCAGCAACAGATCGAGAGATATAGCCAGGGGCAATTCCCATAAAGATGGCAGCGAGCAGACCAGCGGATGGCGAAGTGGTCATCTCGTTGGTGAGGAGGTATGTCGCATATGCTGTCAAGCCAGAGAAGGCAGGGGCGAGGAGAACGCAAATGTTTCGAATATCAACAGGAACGGTGAGAGAGCGGAGAGCATGATAGATGACGCCGCTGGTGACCATGAGACCAGGATAGAGCGTGCCTCCGGTAACCCGCCCAAGAGGATGCCATGTCCGGTCATCAAACCAATCCCAGAACTTGAAGAAGCCGTTGGCGACGAGGTATTTAGTTGCTCGGAAGTTGAACCAAGGGTCGACTGGGAACTAGAGTCAGTACATGTGAAGCTTGTTCGGAGGGGGTTTTCGTTGGCCGCGAGGTTTAACTAACATTCGTGGATGATACTCTCGAAACCTATACGTGTGAACAATGGTTAACAGAGTCTTTCAATTGGGAAGATAAATTGCCTAGACATGCAGTCAAGTACGACGATAACGCGCAGCATGACGGCGAGAATGGAGGATACTTACGAATGACAGAAAAGAGACGACTCGAAACAGCAGCGCCAGCGATGAATAGAAGAATGACGACTCGGAGAATAGTTCTTGTACTGTTTCCATTCACCCCAGCGAGGGGATCCTGGGTTTTGACCGCCATGGTAGGTCACTAATTTCTTGTCGACGATGGTTGCTCGTGGCGTTGATGCAACTTGTCGAAGACAAAAACTACAAGACACTGGTTCGTATTCTAACTTGGGCCCTTTGAGAGGACAGCTTGGAGCTTCTGAAAGCTGCACAGGGGAGAGGGTGGGTCTGGACGTGATGCGTGCTGGAGTACGTACCGCTTGGAAGTTTCATCATTGGGCTTTTGAAGGAGACGACGGAAATTACATAATCCAACGACAACGGAAAGGAGGTTAGCCGCGGTTTTGCCAGCCTTATCCCCAGAAATATCAAGCATCCAATCGTGGTCAGGTCACTGTATGTTGTAGGTAGGCAGTTCATATCAGAGCTATATCTCATCAAAGCTTCGATCTGGACCCTGATGTTAGGCATCTTAGGTTCAAAAGTACTAATTGCCGTCTGCCTGACATCAATCAAGAACATTGGTTCTTAATGGTTAGAATGATGTGATCCTACTCCGTAGCATCATTAATGGCGCATGGTCGCTTTTCCTTTCAAAAGCAGATATGCCTCTATGACCGTTGCAAAGCCTCGATATACATTGCCAGAAGATCCAGATAGCCCCAGACACAAGCGACTTAATTGACGCGTTGGCGTCTAAAACAGTATATTGTACACCTGCACACTTTTGTAAACAGGGACCTAAGGAAACTTCTATGCAGTACCGCCACGTGTATCCTCAATCCTACACCGAGTAAAGGCCAGCACTCGGATTATGTCTCGGGAGAACTCAGCGCTCCACGGTCGGCCGCTATTTTCGCCGTTGCTGTGGCCTCCATCATCGTCCTGATCCTTCTCCTTTCTTCCAATTTCGCGTCCATCTTAAGGGCTCTCCTTGGCGACCTTCAACAGCAGCTTCTCGAGGTCGAACTTGGGGTCAGTAGGATCGGTGATGACTATTGTTCAGTTAGTCCGGAACGTCCAATCCAAGCTCATCATCTGATGGCTCCCTTGGTACCCAAGAAAGCAATGGCGAACGTAGCAAGAGATAAGCTATAAAACATACCAGCATCAGCCGAAGATGTCGAAGGGCTGTTCTTCGCGGCAAACTCAGACTTGGCCTGCTTAATCAACTTCTCCTTCTTCTCATACTCGTGCTGCAGATGCTCGGCCTTCTGGGCAGAGAAGATGGATCGCTGGTGGGTGAAGCCGTAGAAGATGCCAACACCGAGGGCAGACCACCGTAGAACCTAGAAGTCGAACATTTAGTCTCCTTATCCATTTTCATTGCCATTGAGGCGCTCGACGGGCGCGCTCCTGGTTCGCTTGACGACGGGCCACGGTCGAGCGGCGGGATCGAGGGACAACACGCACGTTAACTCCGGTCGAGGCCATTGTGAAAAACGGTCGCAAAAAAGGCGCGAGGGTATCGAAAAGCGAATAGGTTGGTAAGTAAGATGGTCGGGGGTCGGCAATGGCTGGTCAATGGACCCTGTCAAAGTTGGTTCGAGGAATTACGTTGATTGACTTGGAGTGAAGAATTGAGAGACGTCGGGAAAAGTCGCAGTTTTTCCAGGTTCATTGCAAACCAACCACCACTGGCGGCTGGGAGCTCGGACAAGCTGGCGCCCGTGAGCCAGCCGACGGGATCACGTGCTTTCCCCAGCTGCTTGCTGGGCCTTGTCTATACTACTAATACTGTATACAGGGGGATGGAGTCCTGGGGAGATGGGACTCATGGGAGGGTCCAAGCCATATCATAAGAGCCCGTGATTGGATGGGAGCTTCCCCTACGAGTTGTATCCATTTGCAAACAACGGAACCAAATACCGACAATATAATCAGTATCTGGACTGTGAATGTCTTGCAATACAACACGGCATCAAGCTCAAACAAAGTCGTTCTATTTTCTCTCTTCCTATAACAGTTGTTTTTCTTCCCGCTCAAAACTCGGTCGGAAATTTACAGCTATCTTCTTGCCGATCGGCTTGCGACATCGAATAGTTCCCCAACACCGCTCAGTCCCGTGATGGGACTGTGAAGTCGTCGCAATGCAACAACGTCGAGATGAAATTCTAGCAAAGAAAGCCAAGCTTGCCGAGCTCAAGCGGCAGAGAGAGCTTCGGGCTAGTCAGGCTACTGCTGGCCGCCCTAGCATAGGCACCCCTAGCGACGTTGGTTTCCTGAGATCCTGCCACCTTGAAGCCCACCGTTGACATTTTTGTTTCTTGATCGCAGTTGATATCACCAACACCCGGAAGAGTCGATAACCGCCGCGATATCGAATCCCTTATCAACAGCTTGGTCGGTGACAGCAGACCAGGCTCAACAGTGACTGGTGGTGCTGCATCACCTGCTCCGCGCGGCAGCCGCCCCAACAGCGTGCTGAGCGCTGGCGAACTCAGCAATGAGACATCCGAACTTGCTACCCCCTCAGTTGCTCAGGCACTTCCTCCTCCGCCTAGCCTTAGCACCGCCCCTCTTACGACCGTCTACACATGCCCGCCTTCCCCGGTTAAAGAGGTCTTTTCCTACAGCAAGGGTGTTCAGACGACAGAGGCATGGACCAGCCCAGCTCGAACGAGGGCACAGTCTCTGGTTTCGGAAGCTGACGATACACCGGCGACAACTTCGACGCCCAGCAAGAGGCTGAGCAGGAGGGAGCGCGACCGGGAAGAGGAGCTCCGACAACAGATCCGAGAAGAGGTGGAAGAAGAATTGAAAGCGGCCAAGGACTTTTTGACTGACGGCGTGGTACCTTCGAATGCAACTGCAAACTATCCAGCCAGAAACCTAACAACGGAAGAGCAAGAGGCGGTGGCTCAGTCTGACGAATTCCTCGACTTTCTCGATAAATCAACAAAAGTCATTGAAAGAGCACTCGACCAGGAGACGTACGATATCCTCACCGACTATGCACTGCAAGGCCAAGACGTGGACGATGAGGACGAAGAGAGCGGCAATACTGGCGGTCGTGGGAAGCACCGCGTGAAAGAGGTTGCACAATTCTTTGACGAGCGTTGGTCTAAGAAACGGATGATCAGTGGAATTGACTTCTCGCCCAAATTCAGCGAACTCGTCCTTGCATCGTACACGAAGAACCCAACGGCTCCTCACGAACCCGATGGCCTAGTTCAGGTTTGGAACATGCAGATGCAGAGCCGACCAGAATATGTCTTTACTGCGCAGTCTGACATCCTGACGGCCAAGTTCTCACCGTACCACAACAATCTCATCATCGGAGGTTCATATAGTGGCCAGGTGCTGCTCTGGGATACCCGAGCCAAGGCCTCACCTGTTCAAAAGACACCGCTGACCGGATATGGACATGCTCATCCAATTTACTCTGTCGATATCGTTGGCACACAAAATGCAAACAACATCATTTCTTGCTCCACGGACGGTGTGGTGTGTGGCTGGACAATGGACGTTTTTGCCCAGCCTCAGGAGCTTTTAGAACTCAAGAACCCCAGCCAGGCCAAGGTGGCCGTCGAGGATGTCAGCCCTACCTGTCTCTCCTTTCCGCAATCCGATCCCACCTTTTTCCTCGTTGGAAGCGAGGAGGGTACTATCTTCCCTTGCCACCGATACGACCGAGCCGGAGCAAAGGCCGGAGTGGACAAGAAGATCAGTTACAGAGGACACACGGCGCCGGTCATGTCTGTTGACTTCCACCCTGCTAAAGGCCCGGTGGATCTCGGCGACCTGGTCCTGTCGTCGTCTCTGGACTGGAGTGTCAAGTTGTGGAAGGTTCGCGCGCCTGCAGCAACATCTACAATCGGCTCTGGTGACGGCACGATTGCGCCTCTGATTGATTTTGTTCGTGAAGATGTTGTCTACGACGCGAAGTGGTCACCAGTCAAGCCCAGCGTGTTTGCGTTGGTCGACGGTGCCGGTCTACTCGAATTCTGGGATATCGCGGTCGAGACTGAAGAGCCGATAGCAAAGATTTCACCCAGCTCTCGGAAGGATGGTAGAACGATGCTCTCCAAGAGTCTCAACAAGGTAGCCTGGGAGCCGAATGAGGGCAAGCGACTGGCAACAGGCGGTATCGACGGATCCTTGACCGTTTTCGAGGTGGCGAGTGGTCTGGGCGGAAAGGAGGGACTTAAGAATGAGGAATGGGCAAACGTGAAGAAGCTTGTGACGCGACTCGAGGCTGATGGTTCCAATGGTGCGGTGATGGTTTAGCTCACTGATATCAAGTATGAGCCGTGGCGGACAACTGGATCTCTGTTTGTTGCAGTTGGCAAGATGTGATCATCCTGAATACCCCGAAAAGACTATGCTTGTAAGAATGGCTTTGAATGTTTTATCTGCTTGTGATTATTGTGTGAAGTGATAATCGATGTGAAGACATGGTCACAACTGTGACATCCGTCTCCTCCACCCACAGCTACGGAGTTCCTTGTAATCATCCATACTTGTAGGTAACCTGATAAGAACTCTCAGCTCAGCCTGTTTTACTGGTTCTTGTATAAATTCATCATGACTTGGATATATGCACCTAGGGATTACATGTAGCAACTAGCACAAGATCCTCATGGTAAGATTACCTGTGACGGCGCCTATGGGGCGTCACGTGCCGGGTCCACATCCTCATACAACTTTTCCCAGCAAAATATTGACAGTCTTTTTCCTCAAACTACCACCACCAACCGTAGGCTATGATGAACAACAACCCAGAACCCCCTACTAGTGTTGGAAATCGGTGATGTCGCGTTCATCTTGTCTAGTGGTTCCATTGAGTCGACTACTCACAGATGAACGCGATTCAAAAGACACCATGGTAAGTCTTGTCTACGTTCCTTGTTTGTTTTCTCACTACTTCTTCATGATGGCATTCATTTTATGAATTCTGCAATTCTGAATGTCACTTTTGTGATATTTCTGTGGACAACACTTAGCTGAACGATTTCAATCTTGTCGCATTTCATAATTGGCTTCTTTCATTGATTTTGATATACTAATATGTCTTGCTGTCAGGCACCTCAACGCACACGTCCTCAAGTCTCGACAGGCATGAAAGCAGGGTATCTTCCTCCTGACACTTCGAAACTGTTGACCATGTCATTTATAGCAGTCACTTCTTCCTCCGTAAGTTGAATGTGCTTGGCGTTCTCGACTCGGGCTGCCGTAGTGACACCTGGAATGGGGATGATGGTCGGTAATCCAGGACAGTTGCTCAAGCTTCGTACCCAGCCGATGGCGAGTTTGGCCGGGGTGTAGCCTTTCTTCTCCGCGAGTGCCTTGACTTGTTTGACAAGCTTGAGGTTGTGTTCGAATGCCTCGGGCTAGAAACGGGGGAACATCGAGAGTAGACCTATGTCCTTTACCTAGGTTATATCGGCGAACCGACCTGCGAGCATCTCCACTCTGCGTTAGCTACTTGTCTTATTTTGGATAAAGTAACTTACTCCGCGGCCCATTGGTAAATAAGCCAGAATGGGGATGTTATGCTGCGCATATGCGGCAGCAACTCCATTGTTGAGGATATCAGGGCTGAACATGCTGAGCTCTACTTCGACAGCCGCAATGCCAGCATACTTGACGGCCTCGTGGATTGTCTCGGCCCTACATTCCGAAAGATAGACGCCGCCGATCTTGCCAGTATCTATGTACTCCGTCTGAATGAAGCCCAGCGTGGTCTCGAGCGGTGTGTTGGGGTCTCTTCGTGCGCAGGCAAAAGCGTCGAGCTTCTTAACACCGCCGAGTTGGGAGATGATGTTGTCCAGCGATCGTCGGAGACCGTCTGGTGTTCCATCAAGCGCATGAGTCTTAAGGTCCACGCCTCCCTTGATAGTAATGGTGACTTTGTCGGCGTCCTCTGGGTACTTTATGAAGTAGTGCTTCAGGAGAGTCATGCTGTTGTACTCTGGAGTGCCATAGAACTCTCCGCCGTTCCAGACGGTGCAGCCATTGTTACGAGCTGCTTTAAGAGCGTCGAGAGCCTGATCTAGAGGAGGAGGGGTAGGACGCCAGGTGAGGCCTGCGAGAGTGAGTACTACTAGTTTGGGAATTATATCATGATTGGCATCTTACTTATGAGGCCAAAGCCCAAGGCGCCGATTTGTCTTCCAACGATCTGAGGCATATTTGAGACTTAGAGAGAAGATGATGAGAATTGAGGAATGATAGATTGAATGATTGCTGTATTAACTATCTGCATTTCCGTCTCTATTTATCCTCCGTCGTCGGACATTGTAGTAAACTCCATGCGATTTATACGATCGGATTTACACCACATTGTATATAAACCCGATAGACGGCCCATAATGTCCCAAGATCGAATAGGACAGTCAATGCGACACCTTGCAAACAAGTGTCTGGTCAAAAAACACATCTATATGAGGTCAATAATCAAACCTCAATGAGATATTCCTCACTCCTCTCACTCTTCCCATCCTCAACCTCCGAACCCGCCCCCATCCTCTTCCTCTCCTTCTTAGCCTTCTTCCTCCGCGCCTTGCACCGCGTAGGCATCGCCGTCTCCCCCTTGGCCTGGAGGAACCAGCCGGGGACGTCTGAGAGTCCCACACCCGTGAGGTCCCGGTCCGTCGTGGGCATGGCGTGCTGGTAGCGGCATGCGAAGCCGCGACTGCACACCCCGCGCTGGCACCATTGGCGGCAGAAGCCGGTGCGTGCTTTGGGGGGAGGGGAGGTGGGGGTTATGCTTGTGTTGTAACAGCTTGACGAGAGGCCTCGGGTTGGCTTTCGTGTCGTCTCTGGCGTTGTGCCTTTGACGTGTTTGGGGAGATGTTCTGGCATTTCGTTGCTAGCTTCGAGAATCCGCAAGACCGCATCTTCTTTCGCGGCGCACTGACTATCATCACCCTCGGCCAGGGGAAACCTCATCTTGTACATTTCGGTCTCAGCATGGACAGGTCCCAGATTTACCATACCAGCCGTCTGCTCCGGGGCCAGCTCCCTCGGCACATCTACAATATCGAGCCATCCGGGGAGTAGGTCAACGGGGATGAGAGGGACAAGCGTTCCGGGCTCGACGAGCACCTCGCCGGCCGCGGTGATTTGTTCGAGACCGGGGCGGATAAGAAAGAATTGTGGTCGGGGAGACATGATGCGTTGAGAGTTCAGGTAAGGTAAGGGATGGGGATGGGAGGTGGTGAGTGGAATTGTAGATGGACTCTTATATGCTGCGTTGCGACGGGTAGCATGTTTGCTTCGGATGGTTTGCAAGACTACGTAGCATCCCGTCTTGGAGTTGTTTGCATAGAAATCAACGTGGCTACAAAGCACAATCCATGTCTACCGGATCTCTACTCTAATTTTAACATCCTGTCCATCAACACAATAGCCCAATTGCCTAGGTCCATCTCTTAGTTCAACCTCCCTCTTAACCCATCTTCCCGGTTTGCCTGCACTTTCCTCTGCAGCAACCGCGTCTGCCCGCTGACCTTGCTCTGCGTCCTCCTCGTCACTGCTGTCGCCCTCCCGGTCGTCGAAGCCAGCTACGGGGTCCCACTCGCCCGTTTCCCAGACAAGCCCGAGCTTGAGGGGGGAGAGGCCGAATAATTTGCCGGCGGTGCCTTTGACGGCGTACATGTCAAACGATCTGGGGATCTTGATAACTTTCTCCTCCTCCGAGTCCCGGGTATGGAAGCTTACTGTGATCAGCCGAGCTTCCAGAAATGCCGGGTTGACTTCTAGCCGACGGATAATGCTGGGCTCGCCGTATGTTTCGCACAGCTCCTTATAGCGTGGGTGCAGAGCAAGCACCTCGGCCTCGGAGCTCTCCGGTGCGGCGGCGAGTTGTTTGGCGATGCGGGAGAGGTAGAATGTTTCGGCGTTTGTTCTATCAGCTGGTGTAACCTGACTAAAGTTGAGGGTCTTGAGCGACGCGATGCGGGCAATGGCGAACATGTGCGATTCTTCCGAAGAGGTTGCTTTTGCCTCAAGGTCGATGGCGTCGTAGAATGGATTGTGACCGATACGTAGACCGGTCAGGCCGGGGAAGTGTTTGGGAAGCTGGTCTACAAACGACCATGATTGAATGTTGTTCCACGAGACGTCGAGATACTGCACAGTTTGGAGGAAAACGGGACCTTGTACTCCTTCGGGGGCGATTCTCGCAATGTTGTTTCCTTTGAGATGGATGTTACGGAGGGCAGTTAACGAGGTGAGGGTGCTGATGTCTGCTAGAGTAACGAACTCGTTGACCTCTAGGTTGACCGATGTCAATGTCGTGAGTAGACTGCCGTAGTCGACAGTGGTAAGAGAGTAGAGCTGGTTAGATCCTGCATCTAGAGCCGTAAGGGATGGGCAGCCTTTGGCGATGTGACAGGCCTCTTCCCAGCTCATGGCGGTTTGTTCCAGAGAGAGCTGCTTGACACCGTCGAAAGCACCTCGGGAGTCATGTTCTAGAATATCCTGAAATCTGTTTCCACTGTGTGACTGTCAGTTAGGTGTTTGTACTCGATGAGGAGCGTTGTAGGCACAAACTTGAGGCTCAGACTGGCGAGAGACGGCAGCTCACGGCAAATCTCTACAACGGGATCCAACCGCTCGAACAAGTTGTTACTGAGATCCAGCTGTGATATTTTAGGACAATTCTTTGTGATTAGACCTTCATCTTGTGCTGCGCTGGCGACTTGGAGGTCGTCGAGAATAACGACCTTCAGTTCACCAATGTTGGCCTGCTTCCGACGAATCTTTTCAAGGCCGACCTCCTCTGCGCGTTTGCCGAAAAAGACAATGTCCTCCGCGGCTCTACTGCCGTCTGCAAGAGTGTACTCGGATGCGTACTTGTCCTTTATGGCCTGGAGGAAATTCCGCGGCGGATTAGCCGGACGTGTTGGGCGCACAAAGGATGCGGCGGTGGGGGAATTTGATTTGCCTTGGGTGGACGGTTAACGAGTTTTGCACGGGGCCGCAGAAGAACGATGAAGAGGGAAAAGGAAAGAGAGAGAGAGAGAGAGAGAGGAACACTGACAAGTAAAGTATCGTGTCTTTTTATGACAACCATCATGTTTGCCGCGTCTTGCATCGTCCCATTCTACGCCTAGCCAGGTTCCAGATGTGCCTGCTACGTCTCCGACGAACCTGACTGTGCAGAGGGCGCCATCATACGAGATGCGCTGACCGACGCGATGAGAAGGCATTTTAAGTACCTTGGAGCTGTTTTATTATGGGTGTTTCAGAGACCGAGATGGTGTTTTGGTCATGTTGTGGTGCTGAGTGTGGTGTTGAAAGGGCAGGCACCAGAATTTGATGTCGAGATTTGACATCATGGTTATAGTGGCTTCACTTGTTTGGGCTTGCAGGGAGCAATGAAGCCGACCAAGGAAATGTACTCACTGCAGTAATTGATTATAGTCAAGAATTCGCCTCTCTATTTTTCCTTTTTGTTTCTTCTTTAATTCTGTCAGATTGAAATATCCTTTCCTACATTCTCATACCACATCCTCACGTCTCGCTGGTAGAGCCTCAGTCAAATATAGCAAAATCTGAATCTCATATCAACATAAAAGCTAGCATAATACATCTCCCGTGACTAGTTTCACAGCTTACTCTTTTCCTCCTTCTCAACAACCTTGACCAGCGCTCGGCCATTCGACAAGCACACCTTTCCTCCCGCAACCTCGACAACAAATCTAATCTCCTCGAACCCATCCTTGACCTCACCAGTCCGCCATACATTCGTGATGAGCTTGTCGCCGGGCATGACGGGGCTAGCAAATCGCGCCTGGAATTCCTTCAGGTTTTCGGGGTTGCTACCGCCCAGCGCCTTGAGAATCTCGTGGCATGACGTGTTCCACGAGTACAGGCCGTGCATGATGGCACCGCCAAAGCCCATCTTGACACCAGGCTCGGGCGTCGCGTGGAGAGGATTGTAGTCGCCGTTGAGACGGTACAGGAGAGCCGATTGTTTGTTGGACTGGTGCTCCAACACATAGTCAGGTTTCTTACCCTTTGGAGGAGGGAAATTGACCGTCGCGGGACCCTTGGGACCACCCCAGTTACCCTGAGCGACGTAGAATGAACTAGTCGTGATGCGCGAGTAAACGTCGCCGTTGCTGACATCAACAAAGTCCGACTCGGTCTCAACAACAGTGCCTGGGCGACCCTTGTCGTAGACGCCAACAACCTTTGTGCGGGATTCGAATTGACGACCCTCGGACGAGACGGGAAGGGCCTTGAAGAACTCCATCTTGCGCTGACCGTCGACTACGCGGCTCGGGTCGAAATCGGGGACTTTGGGGATCTTGACGGCCTTTTGTGAGGCGTAAAAGTCGACGACATCTTGGGTTTGGCCCTTGAAGACTACCAAATTTTGTTAGATCGAGCAAAGACAGGTTCTGAAAGGGGGGTTTTATTCACGGAGGACGACGGGGTAAGTTGGGAAGACTCTAAACTCAGGATGGAGCTCCTGTCGCAAGTAGGTTAGTAAGAGTAGCAGTTGGGAGTGTTTCTGAAGATGTGACAAACATAGAGGAAGTGAAGTTCCTGGTCAGTACAACCAACAGTGTTGGCAAAGAGGAGGACGTCACGTCGCAACCACGACAGTTGCTGTGGAGGATATTCGAAGCCAACGCCAGGAGCAGACATAATGATGATGATTTGTATGGGAGCAGGAAGGAGACTCGAGAGTAAGTTTATCAGTCTAAGAAACGAGTTGAACAGCGGGGGGCCAAATGTAGTTAATAAATGTACTTGCTTGGAGATGATCGTTACGTCGAAACTTGAAGCCGAGGCACCCTCAAGTGTGGAGAAGCTTAGCCGGGGTGTAGGTACTTACAACGGGCATGAATTGACCTCGGTTGGTTTCTTGGGAGGGATTGAAATGCAGCATTTAGATTTTAGAGATGCTAATGCAATGAAATGAAATGACAATAGAAGGGAGTGGTACGTCGTTTCATTTCGACATACAGCTCCAAGCAAAAACAGACGACATTGTACCTTGATGTGGGGTGGTAAGTCTTGATTATCTCGATAATCTCCCTGGTACTTGCCCTCTTACCAGGACCCAACCTCTACTCCAAGCTTGAACCCCTCAAAACTTCACAGCTCACCACCAACTCTTCCTCCTCCATCACCAGCTCAGCATCCATCCGCCCAAGCAATGCCCTCTTCTTCCTCATCCATTGACTGCCAGCATTGCTGCGCTGATTTATTCTCCTTTGGAATGCTTCTCCAGGATTTGTCAACGCGCACAAATCTGCTGAGCCAGAAATCTCCGTCCGCGAGCCCACAGGGTAGATCGGTTTCATCACCACCACAACAGCAAGCGAAACCGGACCTGAGGTAGACCAAGTGGGCCAGGAGCTGGTGGAAGTATTAGGATGGCTTTTTTACAAGGATGAGAGATTGAGATATGTCACCTAATACGGAATAGTAGCTTGGGGCTATCCATGGATGTTACGATATATTTTCACGATATTTGCATGAGTAAGTATTTGCATCTGTGACATGGCATTTCCGCTAATTGTTGAAAGAAATTCATTCATGATTGGTTGTTCGAGCAAACAAATAAAAATACAAATAGCTGGTATCATCTGAAATCTGTACAAAAGAGTGTGGATTGGTGGTGTATAGCACCTCGTATCCGACTGGCAATATGTTTTAGGCCTATTCACAACCTTCAGCCAACTCTGCCTTTGGCCCTGTCGCATTCTTCCAGGAATCGATAGACTCCCTCAATGCCTTCGTAATCTTCCGACCCATGACCCCTGGAGCTGGATGGTGGTGACATTGTCTCATAGCCATCTGTCTCGGCTAACCAAGGGTTATCATCCATATGGTCAAACGCCTCTCGGACAAACTCATCATCCTCAAGACTGGACGACCCTTCAAGGTCCTCTAGTGAACGGACGGATCCGCCAGGAGAGGACACCAACTTTGTGCTGTCGGGCGCAAAGGGAAACTTGAGAGCCACTGGAACACCCACTGTAGTGTCAAAGTCAAGGTCCTGACCTACCACACCACGATGTATACCAATGTCATCACAGAGTCGCTCAATCGTCTCCCCATCAACTCCAGGGAACCGGATTCGCAAAATGCTGCTGTTGTTCTCTAAAAGAACAGGCAAATCGCCCAGCACTGCAAGTCTTTGAAGATCCGCATACACTGCGGTAAGGTCCTTCAATGCTCGTCCGAAATCGGCAGACAAGACATCGAGGAATCCCTCGGTGTTGAGGGTAGCACCGGTAGCACCAGCAGCCTCAGCCTTGAAGCCAGTGGTCTCGGATGCAAAAGGGATGGCAGCAGCAAGAGGGCTGAGAGCCGTGACGGTGGGGTTAATGTGGAAGTCAATGAAAGCACCGGGAGTAGAGCGAGTGAAGGATGAGAACTTGCTCATTGCCTCATCCTCTACAGGAGACACGGCACGATACTGGCGGTCGCCACGAGAGTTGATACCGTCGTATCGGAGCTTTTGGCCGGATAGGAAGAAAGCCCTCATTGCCTGAGAGACGTTCTGAACCACCTGGGCCGGGGCAGCCGGGCCATGTGAGAAGTAACGGGCACCTCCTCCAAGGCTATATCCACCAGCACTTCGAGGGAAAGCACCACCCGTCAAATTGGGACGGAGAGCGTTGGCGAAAGGAGCTCGGCCGGAAAACTGTCCAACCCTTTGGGAGGTATTGGATGTCGGGACCTTGGATCGATCGAACCTGGTGGCCCTGGGCTCGGAGCTGATGAATCGTCTCACAACTCTGTTGATGTTTTGAGCCGCAGTAGTCGAAAACCATCTCGGGCGACGCTTCTGCTGTCGCAAAGCAGCGAGAGGGTGCAATGGTTGACGTGCAACTCTCGCAGTTCGAAGTGTTCGGAGTGTAATATGTTGTAGTTCGGATTGGAGGGGCTTCGCCATTGTGACAAGTTTGGTCCTAACCACATCTGTGGTTCTGGCCACAGTGACTCGAATAAGTCGCCGGGCCATTGGGCCTAACAACGCCTCCAAGGACGCCATTGCGAAAGATTTCTTTTGTTTTCAACCCAAACAATTTGGAGAGTTGGATGTCAAGACGGACATCGAGTGTAGGTAGCTTGGGAGCTGACGGGGCTTATATCTGGCGATAAGATTCGCCACACGCCTCGATAACGGAGGATCTCGGCTGCACCGCCACACAGTTGCCGTGCCAGGTTCTGCGGGGTCATCTAGTCCATAAAGGGTATAGCGTACCCACACCGGCACACCCATATCTTCGCGCTCTGGAAATTTTCTATTCATTTTCTTTTCTCTCATCAACTTCTTCACAACCTTCGAGGTCTGGCACGCGTCAGAGGTGCAAGTGCATTCTTGGTTCTGCGTGACCATGACCTTCAATTGCTTCAGGTAAGGACACATCCCCTTTCTCTCCCTTCTCAGCTACGGATCTGGCTTTACTATGATGAACAACCTTACAATGAACAATCCAATTCATACCAAACCATGGTGACCACCATAACTCAAGAAGTACACTGAGAAAGCCTTGGATTCCAGTACTGGCAGTATGATATTTGAAGAATCTTAACTGACTGACTGTTGAATAGTTTCTTGGATATGGCGCAGTAGCTTTGTCAACAACCATCAACGTCTTCTCTTCCAATAACAAAAGGTTAGTGGATTTTCAGATTTTATTACTCCCCCTCTCCGTGTGATGATCAAACCGACACCTTAGGGATTCCTCATTCTTAATATACCATGTGGATATCGTTGTTATTAGTTTCAGCCTTGTCTGACAGGAGATTTACAATGCACCTTGCTTTGTTGCCATCGTCTTTTGATCGCAGCTTGCTAACCTGTCTTGTTTAGGTAAATACCAAACATCTCCTTCGCCAAACATGGCCACTTCCTGATGAAGATTTGAACGAACGGGCGGACATAAACGAGTACCTCTGCCTTCCGCCCTAGAAAAGCGAGGACGTACAAATCCTTGTGGTGGAAGACCAGGGGGACCTCTTGTTGACATTTCGTCACCTGACTTGTGGCATATCGAATGGGATCTTGTTGAAGTCTTTTGTTCAGGATTGGCGACTGACTTTGAGGATTCAGGTACTTTAACAATGAACTTTTTTTCCCCCCATGCTACTTCTATCCTGATGAGCTTTTTTCAAACGTATTCACACTGTTTGACTCTCGGTCCTCGGACCTTGAGATATGAACACAACATCAACTTCTGATTGGTATGTTTGGAATTTGCATGAGGTATTGACAGAGGCTAACACGTTGCAGATTCCTTTGCATTTATTTATCCTTTTTATGCTTGCGGTGAGGCTCGTGCTGACAAGCTTTGCCAGGCTCAAGAAGACTTTTGTATGGCTACATGACTTCCGAGGTAAGACGACACTTTTTCCTTCTCTCCCCAACCACCTGATGAGATTCAGCCATACTGGCTTTATCTGAGTTCATCGTGATGAACAACCATTCACCTTGGAGAACTGATTTGGTTCTTTACATCCACTTTGTTACATTGTCTTTGCACACGACAGAGACTAACAGTAAACAGATACACTTTGACACAACGGAAGTATAGACAGCCATTTGAGGCTAGTAGATGCTCTAGATATAGCAATGAATACCATTTTCATCCATATGAATCATGAATCTTGTTCCCACATTTTAGTTCGCAAGAATCCGTACCTCGTTTATTGGTGTGATTGCACATTTATATATTCATCCTTGCATCAAGCATATCCAATCCGTGTCGGCAACCATCACTGTTCATTCTAGTATCTAGACAACCTTACTTCTTCTTGCACTGCAGCCTTGCGTTCATACCAACAATGCAGCGGACAAGATCCCAATCATCATTGGCACCAACCCAATCAGTAACGACGATACCAGTGCTGGAGGAGCCGACCTTGAGCTTCTTAGGCCCCTTGCCCTCCTCACCGTGTCGCATACAGAGATATTCAATGACTGAAGGGTTGATCTTTGCAGCAAGCCTCTCGGGCCAGCATGAGGCATTGAAGAAGTTGCTGCCGCTCAGGAAATTGACAAAGAAGGGAGGAAGGCTGGCGCCCTCCTTGTGGCCGGCCATGCCGGTTATGAAGAAGTTTTGCTCTGCGGCACGCTCAAGCTGGCTGCGGGTGAACTCGATCTTCTTCTCAATGTTTTCGCTCTCGGTGATTTCGTAAAAGTCCTGGACGCGGATGAAGCCGCCTCCGCATTTGCCATCTTCGCAGTTGTCGGGCCAGACCTGGGCATCGATACCCCAGCCTTTTCCGCCCCAGACGGACTTTTTCATATCGTTGTCGAGGGCGAATCGACGGACGACGACAATGCGACCACGCGCGGCGCCGAGGGTGGGGGTCTTGGGCTCGGTCCACCACTTGTTGCGGTTCTTCTTGACGTAGCTGTTCTCGAGGACCTTGCCTAGCTGGCCATCAGTGCCCTTTCCAGTACCCTCCCTCTTGATGCTCATGAGGATAGTCTCGCTAGGGTTGTCGTCGAGGAACTTGTAGATGTCGTCAAGCATGTCCTTGAACCACTTGCTCCCGGTGAGTGAGATGGGGAAAACGGCATGGACCAGAGCGAGATCTTCATCGTCGGGAAGGACATTGACACGAATATCGAGGAACCGAACACCATTCTGTAGCTGCTCTGGAACGCCGACGGATTGGCAACGGACAGAGGGAAGGGCAGTGTAGCAGGTTGGTGAATTATGCGTTCCGGGAATGGAGAGAAGGGACAATGGCCACTCATCGTGGAGCTCCTTCATCCAAGAGTTGAGATGGCTGGAGGAGAAGATGGCGAGAAAGGCACCGTTGGGGGTGTAGACGACGGTGAGATCGTGCTTGCCGCCGTCGAGCTTCTTCATGACGGAGGATTTGCGCGAAGGGCTGGGAATATTGACCTCGTAGCGGTGATCCTCATACTTGAAGATGAGGCGAAGAACCTCCTTATCCATGTCGGCAGCACGGATACCCGACTCCTTGGACTTGAAGGGATCGACCTTGACGGAGACCTTTTCCTTGCGAAAGGGATCACCCTTGGCGTGGACCTCGTGAGAGCTGTGACCGGTGGCGTTGATGAAGCCAGTGATGGTGCTTGTCACATTGCTGAGGAGGCTGCCGGTTCCGAGACGCTCCCCTTCGTAGTGCGAGACTTCGACGAGTTCGATCGGGTTGATGGTGACATTGCGGATCGTGAGGTTGGCCATGGCCACAGTTCGGAGGAGGCTGATGGAGGAGAGTTGAATGAGAGAAACCAAGATTAGCCCAAGAAGGAGGGTTAGCCAAGAAAGAAGAGATTTCGCGCCGAGAGCGTGTCGGTTGTTTCAAGTAACGTTGGGGGGG
>JABFEV010001910.1:0-15794 GCA_013618395.1 Fusarium domesticum
GGAGTAAAAGAAAGAAGGAGTTTGTGTATGAGGCAAAGGTGGGGGGGGGGGGGGGGGGAGTCATGGGGTTCAAGCTAAATGCAAAAGGGGACTCCACTGCGAAGGGGCGCTATGGGCACCAGAAGGAGGCGATAATCCGTGGATGGATGATCCAGGTTGACGGGTGAGACGGGGGGGAAAAGAGTGGGAGGATTATTCTAGAAAAAAAATGACAAAAAATGTGGATATTTGTGTTTGGAAGAATACGAGTGGTTGTATTTTAAGATATTGATGCCTCAGATACAAAGAGATAGAGATACAGTTAGGAGACTATACCAAATGCCTATATGTAAATCGTTCCAATGAGTGACGAGGACAGGTATAGAGGAGTCAACAGTGAAGGGAAAGACGAATAGTGACAATGACTTTCACAAACAGTCTGTCCCTTGATGATGATGATGATGATGATGATGACGATGACGATGACGATGACGATAATACCTAGTATAAAACAGTAATAATAGTTTACTCTGACACAAGTTTACAAACTAACCAGGACCTTGCCATAAATAATAAATAGTGATGAAACGATAGACAGGAGTTGTAGAAAGTCTGAAACTGTTGATTTCCATCCCATCCATCTTGGAAACCCTGCATGCACATATGTCTATGCCCAGACTTTTTTCATCATGTTTGAAAAACCACAAGGATTGTTCTAAGTAACGACAATTGACAAGAATCATCAATGAATCCTCGGGACAGGTACGTTGTAGTTGTATCTTGTTCTGTATTAGGGACCTTGCACCCCCCACTGAAAAGAATGCCCCACGAAACGCCCCGTTGCCGAGCGGGTGGCGCAGCGAGAACCCGTCCTTGTACATGAACCAGCGAATTAAAAAGACTGAATAAGCACAAGAATAATTACAACGCGGGAAAAGAAGGGATGGATTCCGCAATCCTCTAACTCGTTGTTTGAAATTAGTAGTTCTTTCGTATTTTTTCATAGGTGGATTTTCAACCCCCCTAACATAGACACCAAGGGCACATTTCCAGTTGGTCAGCCCTGCTCAAAGCGATGATGTCGTCGTGGTAATACCGAGGTGGGGCTGGGCGTTTAAATCTACGTCACTGGATGAACAAGGGTCCTTTTTTAGTGTTACGTACCTGGACTTATCACTCACTTACCACTCCAAGGTACATTTCCATTTCATATACTCCGTAGATGGGAAGAATGAAGTGAACTTTTACCAACTCCCTTGTGGAATGGATGTAATAACTCAAAGTGTAGAGAATAACCGTAAGGAAAAGGCGGGGCTTGAAAATGATATAAAGACATTACAAAAGATAGAAGAAGGAACACATCCAGCCTCATTACAACGTCCATCAAGAACTTGTGGTATAAGTGACATCCTGATGAATGCCACACTCACACTTCTCCCCTCCTTCACCCACACACAACTCTCTCCTCACACCCACACCAGGTGATAGACCCGTTGCCTTCTTCCTTTTCCACTTTTTTTTCTCTCTCGTGCCTCCTTCGCGTGCCTGTTATGTAGCCCGAAAATCTGACACCTTTCCTAGTACGTAGAACTAAAACAACTTCTTCTTCTTCTTCTTCTTCTTCTTCTTCTTCTTCTCCTCCTCCTTCTTATCCTTCTCCTTCTTACTTTTCCTTGTAAAAAGAAATCCCCCCTGTCACACACCCACCATCTTCTTCCCTCATTCATCATCTCTTGGAAGAGACCTTGGCAATAACTGTGAAGAACAAGAGCTCAGAGCAGGAAAACGAACCTTTGCAGAACTTATATAACTGTTGGCGAATCACTTGGCTTATAGAGGGATACTTACACACCACACTTATACGTATCGCATCAACCAACGCTTCGGCAAACAAAACCAACAACCTCATTTTCTGAAAGAGAAAGATCTCAACTTAGCAAAAACACTTTATCGAACATCAAAGCTCATCGAGCTTCGAATATTCCACCAGCCATGAGCGGCGGCTCCACCGTCCGACACATCGCCGCCGTCGATGCCCTCGCCCGCACTCTCTACCTCCGCGCAAAGCAGTCCGGCCTCCCATTCAGCAGCGTCGCCGCCTCCGTCCGGAACATCCACCTTGCCCTGCGCCATCTCCGCATCGAAGCCGCCGACAACGACTCCCTCCTCAATAGCCCCTCTGCCTCTCTCTATGCCCGCCAGCTGAGCCCTCTCGTCGAGGATTGTGACTTCACCCTCACCCAGCTCGAGAGTTTGCTGGGTAAGTATGGCGATGGCAGAGCCGTCATGGCTGATGACGAGAGGGTGAGGGATCGGAGGTTGGATACTCTACAGCAGAAGCTCCTTGCTGACAAGTCGAGTGTCGAGCTGTTCCTGGATGCCGTGCAGCTGCATGCCGAGAACAGACCCAGAAGGGTCGTCGATGGGGAAAAGGGACTCGAGGGGATCAAGGACAAGGTTGACGACATCGCCACAAGGCTTTTCAGAAACCGCGACACTGGGAACTTCGCTGAAAATGAGGATGAGCTGTGGCAAGAGTTCAAGGCCGAGCTTGAAAAGGAGGGCTTCTCTCCACAGGTACTTCGAAAACACAAGGTATTCTCTCCTAATAATAATCAAGTCTTTGCAATTCTGACATCAAACAGGACGTGCTCCGCGCCTACATCCGTGAACTCGAATCTGTCCAGGACCAGTACGGGGGAAACTTTCCTACCGTCCGAGGCCTCCTCGAGCACGAAGCCAAGTCGAACCCAGCTTCACCAACTTGCATTCCCTCCAGCGACTATCAAAGATTCCCGCCTGTCATCGCCAACGGGAGACGCAGGTCCTCCGGCAGCGACGCCAATGAGGCGCTCTCCTCATCTCCTCGGTCTTCTGACGATGCTGTTTCTGACTATTCCATGGCTCTCGTGTCAACAAGAGACCTCATCGCCATGGATGGCCTCAGCTCGCAAATGTCCAGCATGAACATCCAACCTAGCACTCAGCAGTACAGCCTGTCTGGTCAGGGACACTTACCCGTCGATCTATCTAGCTCTCCGGCATCATACTACGGCGCATCCCCACGCACTATGCCCCACGGAAACGGCGCACCCTCATCCGACAGCACCAGCCCTCGCAGCAGTGCACCCCGTCTCGGCCCCGACAGATGGGGCCACGAGATCCCCCCTGAAGCCGAGTGGACCAAGATCAAGCGCACCTTCGTCAGTCCCGAGGTTCTCGAGCGCGCTGGCGTTCGCTACGAAGCCCGTCCCGAATACGTCGCCATTCTCGGCCGTCTCTCCCGTGAGCAGATCAACGACTACGCCCGCCAGAGCGCAGACTGCAGAGCCGCCCGCTCTAGACGTCGTCCTCCCCCACCGAGATATCGCGAGCGAGCCGACTCGAAGAGCAGCCGTGAGGAAGAGGACGAAGACAGTATTCTCTTCGACGACACGGACGTCACCGACGATAACGACGACAAGGCCTCCGACAAAGGCACAAAAAGCTACCCCGTAATCGTCCACCCACCCGGAAAAGACAAGACATCCCCATCATCAACCGTCCTCCCCAAACCAATTCTCAAGAACAAAAACGAGAACCACGTCCGTTTCGACCCGGAACCCCATGAAGTCGGTCCTAGTTCCCTGCGCGACGACCGCCGCAGACGAGACCGCGACGGCAGCAGCAACAACAGGAGAAGGTCACGCCGTCACTCAGACGCCGGAGAGCGGGAGAGGTATCACCGTGATCGCGACCGTGATCGCGACTGCTACGGTAGCGGGAAGCGGTATCGCGACAAGGACAGGAGGGCGAGTAGGAGCGAGAGGGATAGACCTTCGGGAAGGTCAAAGTGGGGAGAGACGTTGGGAGCTGTTGGTATTGGAGGTGCGGCAGTGAGTTTGCTGAGCGTTCTCGCCGAAGCAGCGTCTTGATAATCTGTGTTTTTCTTCCATCCTGTTATACCCCCGTACTATCCCCTTACGGTTTTGTCTTGTACAACCCAGATTGGGAGGCTTTTGCTGTATTGCTCTATACGCTTGGTGTTTTCTTATTACTTCATGTTTTCATATCCATGTATCACTAGGCTGTATAATGGAAGGGGCAAAGAGAAATTTTTATCTAGATACCCAGGTTGAATGTATGCTGAGAGCTAAGCTTGTATAACGGCTCATACACTTTGCTTTGATATGTTTGATTTATGTGAAAAGTGCACAACTTACACGTAGGACAGTGATGTAGTCTGGGATTCTATTCTGGCTTTTAGCTATGTAAGACAGGGATCCTGTGTCAGTGATCCTGTGTCATAACATCACTATGACAGAAATGACGATCGTCCCTGGGGAACCTCACCCATCAGCATCCTACGTCATCAGTTCGTCCTCTAAATTCTTCCACCACTCCCTTGCCTTGACATCCGTCGATTCGGGCGCCAATCCGAGAGCCCTTTCCCTCTGTCTCGGCTTGCGCCTCCATTCAAGCACCTTCATGGGTATGACCTGCGGCCAAACAAAGTCAGAGTCCCGTGTATTCACCTCGAGCTCTTCTAGCTTTCGTCTAATCATTATGCCGCCTGCATCGGCGGGGAGCACGTCGCGAAATTCGCGGACCCAGTCGAATCGTTTGTCCACGACGGGGCGGTTAAGACAGACGTGACCCTGGGCGGTGCGGTATCGGATCTGATCGTGGAGAAACTCGTCAAATTCGATGATGAGATTGGGGAGAATAACTTTCATGAAGCGACCTTGTCGCTGCTTCTTATTTTTTGAAGCAGTGCGCACTATTTTTGTCACCCACGAGGCGATGTGAAACCAGACATACTCCTTGCGGACTTCGATTTCAGTGCGGCGGTGGCTTGGAGTAGAAACACCTTGAAGGATATCATCCGAGACAATTTGCTGATGTTCTTGCTCTAGACGACGGTAGTAGGGAATAGCGTAGTCACGGATGACATCCAGAGCGGAGAAGAAGCAACGCGTGATGACGAGTGCCTTGACGTAGACACCATAGTCGTCAAAGGCGGGCTCGACCTCGTAGGGCTTTGAGGTCATGATGCTCCAGATTTTGCGAATGTCCTTTGGTCCGACAACGTTAAGTGGCCAGCGACCCTGGAGACGACGCTGGGGCTGGAACGGTTTTGAGGCACAGACGTAGGCCCAGTTGAGAAGGTTGGACCATGTCTTATGAGGGATGGGGATACTGTATCTCTGGGAGACGTAGACGAGAAGTTTCAGGCCGGTATTGACTCGAGACATGGAACCGAAAGACTCTACGATGGCATTAAGAAAACGCTCTGTAGGTTCGCGTGGGCTTCCAGGACGGAATCTTTTCCCACCAGCGATAGAAATCTCGCCTGTCTTGCTGTTTTCGAAGAGGCTGATTCGGAACCCCCTCTGAAGGACTACGCCTCTGATACCAACCATTGAGCTTGCTCTTGCAAAAGCGACCATGGTAGTGCACAGCATCTCCTCGTCCAAGAGCACTCCGTACAGTTTGGAACGAATCCAATGCGCTCGAGCAGACTTGAAGCCAGTCTTATTCCTGAGCCACATACGAAGATCCTGACTCGGTCGCTCAGGCCGGCGATTGAATGGCAAAGCACGAAGGGCGTTGATGCTCAATCGCATGCGTTCCATGCGCCAGAAGTCGGCCTGCACACAACGTTCATGTGCGGTGTACGTCTGACTGGCCATAACGGCAACCCTAGAGCGGTCGTACTGGTAATATATAGGCTCCACCATGAACCGAGCCTTCATGAACTCAGTCCATGTCGCGGTGTTGCGTCTTGCTTGTAGTCCGTTCTTCGCAATGGCGCCAAAGAAGTCCGCTGCCGCGGCCAGGTCTGCTGCGGCGCCGGCGCAGCGCATGAGAACCTGGTAGTCAACTACCATCAACGGTTTCCCGCATTCTAAACGGGCCTCAACCAGGATTTTCATGGCCTTGAGAACAGCGCGATGCTGAGCTCTCACGCCATAATCGTCAACCAGCCAGTCGGCGTTGGTAAACTGGAGTTGGCCTATGGATATTCCGAGCCCATGAGCGACGTCATGACTGCTGTTCTCGACGGGATCAATCCAGCGCAGAATCTCAGAGAAGGTTGGGATGGGGAGTTGGGCAAGCTCGTCCAACGCGGCGGCGTTGTCAGTGTCGACTAGGGATGTTGTCCATTGATGAAAGTTTGAGAGGATCTGAGGCCTGTCGCGGCGTTGGATTCCACGTAAAAGAAGATCCAAATGTGTTGGATTGTGCGACCAGACATGCTCATCGCGAACCAAGTCGCAGTAGTGGAATTGACCGGTCGGTATCGAGTTCGTAGTCGAGGTTATTGTCGAAGTCGTTGAAGCCTGCGGTGCCTGCGATGCGAGCCATCGTCGACCCACTGGAGCGGGTCGTGCGGATCTGGTCAGTGGGTCGCGGATGCGTAGCGTTGCTGGGAGTGTAGATAGTGAGGATGGCAAGGGTGGTGAGGATGTCGAGAAGGATGGGAGGCGATCAAGATGTGGACCTCGAATGAGGAATCGTCTGCAAAGCATTGCACTTCGACAGTCCTCAGGAGATATGAACTGGCAACATGAGGAGAAGAGAGAGGAGAAAGATGGCTTTGGCCAATTTGCCAATTTGAGGGGTTGTTATGGCTGGCTGCCGCTGCATGTAACCCAATGCTGACTTTGGATGTACAGATTCATATCTGATACAAAGATATATGAATGGGGTAAAGTACCGCTTACATGCATTGGTTGCAACTCTGATCCGTTGAATGCATAGCTCACTTCGAACTTTGATCCGAAGTTTTTCCACGTTGGGCACCTCGCCAGAACCGCGTTTTCCCACTTGATCTTGAAGCTCATGCTCATCATAAACTTCTGAAGCCCGCCAAGCAACCCAACCAGACCACCTCGTGATCAGCTTTCTTCACGAAGATTATCGACACTATCAAACCTCAGTCTCTAATTTTCTCGTCAACAATCATGGCCGACGCCGGAGAAGAACCCCACCATGTTTCTGAGCCCCTCGATCTTGTGAGACTTCTCCTCAATGAGGTGGTATTCGTCAAGCTCCGAGGTGATAGAGAGCTGAAGGGAAAGCTCCATGTAAGTAGCCATGTGAAAGTGCATATTCAGCATGGATGCTGATCTTTCTTACAGGCTTACGATAGCCATTGCAACTTGGTTCTGGGAGAGGTTGAGGAGACCATCTACACTGTTGATGAGGATGATGACGAGGACGATGATATCAAGGTGGGCTCAAGTCTGACACTCATGAAGAACCACTATGACTTACTTATATGCAGACTATTAGCCGGAAATCTGAGATGCTGTTTGTGAGAGGTAAGCAAGCATCATCGTACATCAAGATGAAGTCTAATAGTTGGAATAGGTGATAGCGTCGTCCTCATCTCACCCAGTGTTCCATTCTGATGAAACACATCCTTTTACGACATGATGAAAGACTTTCGTCGAGGCCTTACTTGAAGATCTCGTCTAGCATTTCTACAATGCGACAGACATGTTATTATCACGCTTGTGTCGCCGCCATACCGTCGATGCTAAGAGGCGAGAAACATTCGGGCCCAAAGTCAAGTTGGCTTCACTTCACTCTCTGAAGCCCGTTTACTTGCCATTTTCTATGTGGGAGCGAGGTAGTAACGCAAAAGATAGGGAATAGGTTGGTTGGGGTTGGTCAAAATCGACCGATACAGCCCTCGGTTTGATTGGAAAGATTTAGAGCGTTAGAGAAAGAAAACAAATCACATTGAAAGAAAGGCTACATGCAAAATAACGCAGATGTAAAATACTGGGCTTAATTTAAACTTGGGCTTCAAACTTGAGTGAAGCGATGGGTGTATCATAATCGTCTTTTGCGATCTTGTTTCGGATACTAGCATACGCACATACCGAGGGTAGGGGTTCGCCTCATCAACAGGCAAGCTCCTTTGGACGGTTCCCACCTTCCTTATCGATAACGCAGGGCCTCTGCCATCAATGAGTAACGCTGAGGATGCGCGGGGCGCATCACGCCGTTGACTATGACTCTTCTTAATCACAAGATTGATCACAGTCAGACGGCGAGAGAGGCGTGACTTACGCAGGACTCGTTCCAAATTATTTATTCAACTTTTTTTTTTAGTGATCTTTGGCGACCGAAAAAACTTGCTCCGCGACATTAATGAATTACGCGAATGCGTATCCTTTTATAAATGCGAAGTGTATGACCTCACCGTTACCATGTCGAACCACTCAATGAAGCCGTTGCCGCATGAGAAGCGTAAGGGCGAATCGGTCTGTTTTCCCATCGGAAACGATGAAGAACGCAACTGATAATAGAATGTCAGGCTCTGAGCGACTTTGCGGACTATGTTGAACAGCAGCAGAGCCTACGATACCCTACTGCGAAGAACACCACTGAACCCGCTGCTGTCGACGACGATGCTAATAGCCAGCATCACGAGGAACTTGACGAGCTTTTTGACAATCTTGACTTGGCCGATTCAAACCCGCATGTGCGACTGAAGGATCTACTTCATGCAACGGACGAGGATTCACTACAGAAGCTCGGGAACGTTATTGGTGATCGCATAGAGGAGGGCTTCGGCGAGTGTGTCTTCGAGCTTGGGTACGAGAACAATGGAGACCCGATGCACCTGACTCTTGAACAGTGGGATAAGGCATACAAGACCTTGGAAGTCGCAGCGAAGCGAGTACGCGCCGATTGCAATATCCTAGTGACAAAAAACGTTGGCGGTGATCAAGAGGCGGCCATCACCAGCGACAAGGCCTCTAAAGACAAAAGCTGCAGTGGTAAAATCCTTATCCGCCAGGTTCCTGGGACGATAGAAGATGTTATAGAGACACGGATAGCAGTTGTAGGAAATGGTAAGGCTCTAACTTCTCAAAACATGCATGGGGCTAACAGAGTGCAGTTGATGCTGGTAAGAGTTCAATGCTCGGCGTGTTAGTCAAGGGCGATCTCGATGACGGTCGAGGAAAGGCACGTGTGAATCTCTTCCGACATAAACACGAGATTGAGACTGGTCGAACAAGCTCTGTCGGCATGGAGATTATGGGATTCGACACTCATGGACAGGTTGTTACTTCAGACACTGCAGGGCGTAAGTTGTAAATGCATGCAACGGAATCAAAACTCATAAGTGACAGGTAAACTCTCTTGGGAGGAGATTGGCAAGCGAAGCGCCAAAGTGATCACCTTTACAGATTTGGCTGGCCACGAAAAGTATCTCCGGACCACTGTCTTTGGACTCTTATCAAGTAGCCCCAACTACTGCTTGCTTATGGTAGCAGCCAACAACGGTCTTATTGGCATGAGCAAGGAGCATTTGGGTATTGCCCTTGCTCTCAACGTGCCAGTCATGGTCGTTGTCACCAAGATCGACATATGTCCGCCCAACATCCTGGAGCAGACCATCACACAAATCACTAAAATCATGAAGAGCCCTGGCGCTCGCAAAATACCAACTTTCATCAAGACACGAGAGGAGTGCATCAACACAGCGACTCAGTTCGTCAGTCATCGCATATGTCCTGTGTTCCTTGTTTCCAATGTCACAGGAGAGAATCTGGATCTCGTGAGAACATTCTTGAACATTCTTCCTCATCACGGTCGGTATAACTCGGAGGCACCGTTCGAATTCCATGTCAATGATACCTTCTCGGTACCGTTCACAGGAACCGTTGTTTCGGGAATCATCAAGGCTGGAGTGGTCCACGAGGGGGACAATGTGCTCATCGGACCAGATTCTTTGGGTAACTTCACCCCAACCTCTATCCGCTCCATCGAGCGCAAGAGAATAAGAGTCCCAGCTGCGTCGGCGGGACAGTCGGCATCTTTTGCTTTAAAAAAGGTCAAGCGTAAGGACGTGAGAAAAGGCATGGTACTTCTCCCGAAGATTGAGGGACAAATCATGCCCAAGGTTCACCGCGAGTTTATTGCCGAAGGTAAGCTTCCAAGATATGAATTTGGTGTACAATCTAACACACATTAGTTCTGATTTTGTCCCACGCGACAACCATCAAGACCAAGTACCAGGCAATGCTTCATGTTGGTCCCGTCTCGCAGACATGCGCCATCATTGATATCGACCGCGAACTTATCCGGACTGGTGACCGTGCCACCGTTGCTTTCCGCTTCGTTCAACGTCCTGAATATCTCACCCCCGGCGATAGACTATTGTTCCGAGAGGGCCGCACCAAGGGCCTCGGTATCGTCAAGTCGGTCGGCTATGACCCCAATCATCCGCTCTCTTCAAACAAGAACGGAGAGGAGCAGAAGGATCAGGTGAAGCCTGAGGTGCAGGTTGGTGCTTGAGCATGTATGCTAGGCTTCAAAGACTTGGAAGGAAGGCGATGTACTGTGTAGAATTGGTAATGCTATGATTAGCTTGGGATTACGGCGTTTGATCTGGGAACTAGGTTTTTCTATTGAAGGCTTCTTCTTACTCGAGTGTTTGCATTGCTAGAAGGTTATTGGTATCGGCTCTCATCCCTTACTTACATAACAAGTTTCCCTTATTCCCTATTGCTACAGTGAGAGGAACTGTCTCAACCTTGCCCATCTCGGCCATGGCATTATCAAGCCCAAGCATCATTCTTGGAACCTCCATGACCTCTTCAATGCCCTCTATGCTTTCATAATACCTCGCCAAATATACACATATAGCCCGTCCCTCCATCACCGCCCTTCTCTGCATCCACCACGCCTGGTGTTCGGAAACCTTGGCATACCACCACGCCAACAGCGCCATCGCCCGCGGATCCTTGTCCATGAGCAGCTTCTTGTATCGCGGGTCGAGCTGTACCAGGAAGCTCATAAAGTAGACAGTCGTGTGGCTATTCATCTCCAGCGGAAGGAGCTGGGCTAGTAATGACGTCGCGATGTGATAGGGGTTAGAGGACGCTGTTGATGAGTGTAGGTCGAATAGTTGGTAGAATGCAGGGGGCAGAGCCGAGGGGGGTATGGGAAGTGTGCCTTTAGGACTATTCTCACGATCACGAACAATGAGATGGAAAACACTATCCTCTCTCTCCGGCTGAGCTATCGCCCATACAACCTCCTTTCCATCACTCATCTTTAACCAGTCCAGGTCATACTCATCAGGCTCCTTGAGCGGCCAGTACCTGTGCACAGGTTCATCATCGAGGTGCGCAAAAGCCGCGGCGCCCAGAAGCATGCTCGAAGCCCAGAGCGCGTCGCGAAGGGACGGCGTAAAGGACGACGGCGACGAAAGGTGGTTCTTGAAAAGTGCCGTCGCGTGATACCAGTGGAAAGCGAGGGAGCGGCGGTGTGAGGGTTGGAGGGTGGGGGAGATGTGGGCTTCGTGGAGGAGTGAGAATGTGAGAAATACGTGCATGAGGAAAAGGTGCTGGTTTACGTTAGTTGTTAGTATATTCAGAAACCAAAGAAGCATCACCTTGAATCCCAACCCAAACGCATCATCCCTATATAAATGCCTCGTCCTCTCCGACCCAATCGAATAAACACTCTTCTTCCTAAACATATCCAACGCTCTCCACTCCCACTCCCCCAGCACAAACTCCCCTACGTCCTCCCTCGTAGGCTGCACAACCGGCAACCTGAGCTCAGGCATGGGGGGTCTAAGAGACCGATCGAGCGCAGGGTCCGAGACGCGAAAGATGGGACCGGCGCTGCGGTGCGTGAGGGAGGTTGTGCTGGTGAAGGTGCAGAAGAAGCCGGATCTGATGCATTTACTACACGAGGGTTTGGACTCATCGCACTGAGAGGGTTAGTTTGGGAGATAAGGAGGGGAGGTGGTGGGCTTGCCTTGATGCTTCGGAGTTTACAGTTGCCGCAGCCGAGACGGGATTTGCGATGAGTCTTTCTTTGTCTCTGGACGTTGGTGGTTTGGGGGGGTTCTAATTTCTTCATATTGGTTGTAATTGGTAGGGCCGGGTTTAGAAAGGTGAGGTTGAAGCAGTGTTTATGAATAAAGCTACCGGTTGTGATGAAGTGATATGCACATACTTTGCTGTTATCACAGCATGAGTTGAAGCTATCTGTGAAAGTTCAAGGTTGACATTGGTCGTTGGAATCAGTTCAAACACCTGACATAAGCACTCGGCCTATCTTTGACAGTCTCGTCTGTTGCTTACCCTACGGTAAAGAGTGGTCTACGGCGAGTACATGCTGGATAAGCTAGGAGTTTAGGCTGTATATTATTCACTTACCTCATAATCCCGGCTTTGTTTGGGAACTATCTGATAGACCATTGCTACATTCTGCGTTGTTATAGATAATTTGATGTACCCGTTGTTACTATCTGTAAGTACGGGAAGCCGGTAACAGGTATTGTATCAGAACATTCAATAATAGCCCATTGTCTCGTCATTTCAGACGTTCCTATGAAATGCCTTCAGTCGACGACATACATACATCCGAGGAGTCTCACGGTTATGACGGCAGACGTGGACGAATAACCATAGCACGGCGCCGATAGATCCGGAGATGCCGGTCGGTGCAGGGTAATAGAAGCGAGAAAAGCAACGAGACGGGGAAATATTTCGGTATTCGGACGTTGTTTTAGACATTACTCTATTGGCTGTACTAAGTAACTCATGACCTCTGCATCTTCAATTGAGCACGGGCAGTACAGGCATGATGCTACGCCATGTTTGGACAATTAGGGTCTCGTGCTCGTGAGAACAGGTCTCGACTCTTGGCATTGATCCGAGGCAGACACCAAGCATTGTTCTTGGCTTGCAGAGCTAAGAGCGTGCTTTCGAATTGAGGCAAAGTCCAATTAGGTAGTTCATGAGATCCCCCCGCACTTGGGTGAGGGGAGACGATGTTGAGACGAAAACATCAAGTCATTCTTGCATGTTCTGGGGCTATGTTCGAGATGCTTACCAGATAAGAAAGAGTCAAAGTTCCTATGATCTCACCGACCCTGATCGGCTTTTCGCCTCTTATTTCAGGGCGTGGTCAGTGTCAGTGAGAACAAAAAGTTGAGACGTCACGACTGATGAGAAAAGATTCAAGATCAAGAGGTGCTGCGGACGCTAGAGAAACCCTATCAATGACGTATTCTACAAGGCTTCCATTGCACCCCAGGGGGGACCTGTAGGTCTCCTTGTTCATCTATCGAGTTCAAGGGACCTAGGGCTATGATGGAGATTTTACTTCCTGGTTATTTGTATTATCTTTCGGCTTTTGATTTGTCTCGATGCCGTTTTTGGTGTGGACGCTGTCTTTAGAACAGGGGATGAATGTGCTAGGGAACATATGCCGTTGTCTCGACACTGGGGATAGGAGAGATGAGCTGGCAGCTCAATCTCTAGCTTTTAATTCTTGTTGCACATTTATAACTAGTCGGCGCAGAAATGCCCATGCCTGTTCATGTTCCTTGGATGGTATGTCCTGGACCAAACCCAAGATATGGTCTTGGAACATTCATGATACTGCATCGTTGATGCAAGCTAGTTTGATGTCCAACTGCCTCGTCATCTGCACGAGTATCACTCTTCATAGGAACAGCCCTGTCCGAAATACTCGAAACCGAAGTTTACGCTGAAACGAGAGAGAGCCCCTTGTTATTACCTAGTTATTACCTACAACACATTAGGCAACGCAGTTGGGAGTCTTGAGAGCTAAGATCAGCATCTAGTCACTGCTCAGATGATCTTCTAGAAAGAAAAGACGATTTTTTGTTCCAAGCGAAAATGGGGCATTCGTCGGGACCTCCGAAGTTCCCTGGACCTTTTTGATAGGTGGCGAACGACCCGATCGTCATACAACTAACTAGTGTGTGTAAGAGTCAAGCATCCCGAGTTGGGCAAGAAGAGTAAAAAACCCATGGGGGGAATAAGAAAAAGTAGTCATTTCCGTGGAGAACCATTATTGGATATTTTACGTACCTACCCATCTATGAACATCCTTTTTATTATTTTATTTTTTATAGTGGATCTCCAACTGATCAGCCCTGTAGTTATAATTGCGTCATTATTGAACCCTGGAAAAGAAATAGAGAAAGATCATATTAAAATCCTGGAGATGGGAAATCGATTGTTGGCGCCGGAGATTGTGTTTCAACGCCCATCACATGTATAACAATTGCCTCTATATACATAGCTAGTAAAGAATGATTCCTCTGCATCTGGGTCTACACATAAACCAGTCATGTAAATAAATCACCAAGCTAAAGCACAAGGTTGCATAAGAAATACGTTTCCCTTCCGTCACCGTGAATCTTGCAAGTGGATGAGGGTTTTTTTTATTTTTTTTATTTTTTTAAATAAAATATAAAAAAAACAACGCATCAGTCGGCTCTCGGATCTGACGGGACAAAACAAAGGGAGGGAACCCTGACCTTTCTATGCAGTCCAGTCCACTAAAGTGAATGTTGTTTGTTTCGTGAGCAGTTTTGTAAGTTGAAGTGGCCTTTCATTTCTGGAAGTGCCGCGTCACGGACAGAGGGGATCCCCGTAAAGATAGCATAGGAATTGCCGGGTGGTGATGATGGTTTCTTGTATACCTACCTACTAATACAACTAGTAGATAAACACGCATGAATGTGATTACATCCTCAAACTTTCCTCTTGTCTTTCTTCTCTTAGACTTGTATACACAGCAACGTACACAGTCGAAACACACCCTCTTCGTCCTATCCCAAAAAAACCTGCCTGGAAACAAGAGCGCACGAAACATCTTATTCCAAGTTTATTATCCTCCCCTCCCCTCCTCCTCCGTAGTGGTACCTCGTGCACGGGTCATATATTTCTTCTTCATCTCTTTTAGTCCTTCCTGAGCAAACCGTTTTTTTGGCCATCTTTAAATAACTTCCTCCTCCTATCCAAACCTCTAGAAAACTCACGCGGACTTTTATTATTATTTATTTATTAACTCCAATCTCGTTCGCTCGCTGTCGCCGTCGCCGGTCTCAACTAAGTAGCCTCAGCAAATACCCGCCCGTGCTTAATTGGACTGGCTCCCGCTAAAACTCCTCTCACACGGCCCCTTCTCACCTCTCTCATCTACTCTCACCTCTTAGCCCCCGATTGAGCTCCGATCTTTTACTTCTTGGTTTCATCGAGCCTGTTTCTTCAACTCCCCCCCTTCAATCTCTTCATTACTTTTGCAGTTGCTCTGGGGTCCCGCTTAACCTTCAACCTGTTTTGTTACTTCTTCACCTTGCCCGCTGTTACCGCCGAACAACTTTTGAGCGGAGCCTGATCGTCGTTATAATCCCTGGAGTTGAAGCTGCTTTTTCGCAACTCGCGATTCACGCTTTGGACGTTTATACAACTGGAGAACAACAGGACAGGATAAGGGCCCAATTCAACCACCATCAACCATTGATATTAAGGCTACCACTGTTCACGCTTCGTAGACCAAAAAAAAAAAAAAAAGAAGAAAAAAGGTACGTACGTTATTGTTAGTGTCTGTTCAATCTGGACAACGACCCTGTCTCTATCACAACTCTCATTCTACTCAATCATCTTTGCTTCTTCTTCTTGGAACTCTCCATATTACAAGTCGCACGCCTCTCTTCATGTGCCGCCGTCTCCTTTTACTACAGCCTCTCGATCCAAGTGGATGCGCGAGAGATTATGGAAAAGCCCATGTTGCTCTTACCGCTGTTCAACATGTCCCATTTTCCGCATTGCTCATTCACAAGAGGTGAATATTATTCTCTTGGAACGTCATTCCCCTCAGAGACATTATACTAGGCACCAATGTCTGCTTCTACCACGGCTCCATCTCTCCAACTCAATCTCGCTTCAAGGCCATATCTTGGTCCACCATTATCAACAACACATACAAGAAACAATCCCTCGCACATCTCAGCCCAACCCAGTCATTAAAAC
>JABFEV010001914.1:0-12805 GCA_013618395.1 Fusarium domesticum
AGAGGAGGGAGAGGGAGGGAGAGGGAGGAGGAAGGGGAAGGTGGGGGGAACGGAGGAAGAGGAGGAGGGGAGAAGAGGGAAAGGAAGGAACATTATAGTGGATGCCTCCCTGCAAGCGCTGTAGATGGGGGGATGGGGAATGTCCGAGCCCACCTCTTGAACCCTTTGCCTCTACCCTGCGAGTTGCAAGTAGAATCCAACCCATCAATAAGGGCCTCCTGTGGGGGGCTGTGTGAGTAAGAGAAGAGACAAAAACGTAAACGGATCTCGTGGACTGCGCACAACAATTGTTCTTGGTCTTGGCTCCTTGAGTCATGGCCGGGACAGACGGCAAAGAGGAGTTGCGCACTCTTCTATGAAGCCAAGACAGGGTTGGTCGAGTGTGTGGTAAAGGTGAGAAATGGAATGATGAAGATGATGAACAAAGCAGATTTTTGAATGATAGATGCACCTCAACAAATAAAGAAAAACAATCAGATATCGTTTATATCTGGCAGACAAACGTACCTAGATGTGTGATGAAAAGGTCCCGCCTGTTGCTGCTGCTCGACTAATGCCATCGTACCATAGAATGTTTCAAATCGTGTTTTGTCTTTATTACCGAGACCCAATGTTGTCGTGTTTGCTGTCGTCGTGAAGATGAGTTGCGCGGATGTTACAAGAAAAACGTCCAGCAATGGGAAATCCGGGGGTCAGTGAGTTATTGTTCTTATAATTATAATTATGCAGAAACAAGCTTTCTCTCTCGTAATAAACTCCGCGCTTCCCCGTGGTCTTATACTCTCCGGACACTCACTCAATCCACCCAAACGTGGTGGTGGCTCGACCCAAGACTTGTTGCTTGTATGTCCTGTCAGTGATACGCCACATTTGACGATATCACCCATCGCGCCGTCATCGTCCATCGTCATCGCTCTCTAAACACCGCCCATCAAAGCCCCCTCGCTTTGAACCCCTAGCCTGAATACCATCACTATCACTGGAACAAGCCTAGTCATCTACACCCGGCTTCCTCCAGAGCCAGTCGGATTTGACCAGCTTAGCCAAGAGAGCCACCCTCGATTTTATCGCTTTTATCCTCTTCATCCATCTCGTCGTCCTCGTCCACCCTCACCTCCCGCTGCTTCCATTCCTGACCTTTTCCTCCGTCTGTCCACTCTGACCCTATCACCACCTGTCCTTATGTATGTAGCTAATGGAGGCTATTCATCATCCGGCCAACTGCCTCCTTCATTGATATTCCCGTTTACCATCATGCCCCCCATCTGCTCTTGATGATCTGGTGATCATTGTCTGCTTTCACTCGGCTCGTTTGCGAATCATTCGCTCACCATCGTCATGGAGAGATAACACATTCTCAACTACGGGCCTCCACAATCAAGATTATTTCATTCGTATTGTTCCATCTGCATGCCTGTCATGTCTGTCGTCCTCACGTCTCGACTGAGATAATACTCTAATTAACCATCAAAGTAAACCTTGTAAATCCCTGCCACCCATAAAATAATCATCTGCCCCAATTATCTCATCAACAACCCATCATGCATGTGACAGACCCTGCATTCCTCGCATCTCAAACAAACAAATGCTAAAATTTCCCATTTTCTCTGCGCAAAGGACTCCTGGCTTGATGCCTCACAGGCCACCTTCCCCCTCCCGCTTCAGCAATCGATTGCAGAGGCTTTGCATGCTTGCACTTGCTCGTTCATACAACCGTTGTCGTTCCGCTAGCCTTTCTGAATGACGCTGCATTGCTGTCTCTCGCTCTGCTTCATCAAACTCGCCTCCAGACATGACCCCCATCAGTCTCATCGCTTTTCGAGAGAATAGACGAGTATCCTTCTTGCATCGATCCACCAGCTCGCGCCGTTCCTTTATGAACCTATGATCGATTCTCTCCAAACAGCCCTCGCCGTTTTCTCGGTATGCTTCAGCACCTTTGAAAATGGCCGCCTCCTTTGATCTGAGATGACCTACCATGATCTGGATAAACTATTAGTATGGCATACCGTACTGCCCATCCGTCTTACCTTGACTGTCTCATGCAACTTCTTTGCCACTTGATCACCTGGTCCTTCATCTTTCTTTGCGCAAGCCCCGTCAGATCCATCATTCTCTTCCTGTTGGTGTTCTTCTGATATCGTTCCAGCCTCTGCTCCGTGTTGTCCACGAAGTGATGCCAGTATCTTTTGATGAAGACCATCATTCGCCGTTGTAGGACCCACATGATGTTCGGCTTGCTTCTGGGTCGCTGTGGTTATTGTTCGGGGTTTGTCCTTTATGGACGCCGCGGCAGCCAAACCTGTGTGATAGGCTTCTTGCAAGGTACTGTCTCGAAAGTCCCCATCGTGAGGCGTCGATGATTCCTAGTCACCAGACGGCCGATTACGTTGAGACTTCCCGCGTCTAGCTGGTTGTCTTCGAACACTCAATCTTTCTGCAAGGTCGGGTCTCTCAATATCCCATTGTTGTGGGTGGTCGGGAGAGGCAGGAACTTTCTCGGTTGGGACTGGGCTTCCTACCTCGCTGATACTGAAACTCCGCGATATATTCCTGGTCTTTCGAATAGGACGTGATGAGCCAGGCTGGACTTTTTGTACTTCTCGCTTGCTTTGATTAGAATTGATTGATGCTGGAAGAGTTTGCTTGACGATGGTGGTTGGGTCCTGTGCCTTGAGAACTACCCTCGATGAGTGCTTGGGCTTATTGATAGAAGTAGGCGATTTGGTATACTCTGATAAGTGGTTTAGATCTAGTTCGTCGGACATTTCTTGGTCAGAGTCTTCCTGCAATGACAGAATGTTTTGCTCGCTTGGTATTTCTGGAGCCCCTTGAAGCCCTTGAATGGGAGGGAGAGTCGTGAAAGGCTCTTGCGTGGAGAAATTGGGTTCAACTTGCGGAACATCGCCATGCTTCACAATGACGGCCACTTCTTCAGGCAGCGGATGTTGAGTCAGTGAAGAGTTCTTGTCCGACAGAGGTGAACTCTCGCCATGATCGCTTGACACGATAATCGGTTCCGGAGACATATGTGCTGCTTGGGCGGTTTGAGATTTCTCCTTCGTTTTGCTGACCGCAGCAGGTACCCGAGACTTGCTGGTTGTCTTGTTTGCACGCTTCGATCTCGTAGGCGCAGCCACTAAAGGAGATTGCTGGACCTTCTGTGCAGCTGTCTTTTGTTTCTTCTTCGGTGGCTCTATGTCAAGAACGTCTTTTGAGTCTTCCACTGGTGCCTTGACAGCAATCTTGGGAGTACTCTTCGCAGCGACTTTCTTAGGGACCCTTTTCTTCTTTTCGGTCGAGGCTGGAGAGCCCGATAAGCGTGCTGCGTTTTGCAATGCCGTAAGAAGGGGTTTTCGCAATGGGGCCGTGGGTTTCTTGGTGAGTGACGTTTCTTTCATCTGCTGCGTCTCTTCGTCAAACTCAATTGGGGCTTTGGCTCGCTGTTTGCGTTTCTTCCCTTTGGCATCAATTCGAATTGTTGGCTGCTTCCCCTCGTTCTCAGCCAACACTGAAGAATTCATGGGCCTGTCTTGGGCTTTGTTAGATTGGGAGATGATCTCATCCCTAGTCTGTTGCGGAGATTCCATTCCTTCCCCAAGTGTTGGCAGTGGCTCTTCTCCTTTTTGTGATTGGAGATCGTCCTTGAGCAATTGATACATCGGCTTCTTCTTTCTTTCAGTATGCTTGTTCTTTTTCTGGGACTTGATAGACGTCTGGGGGGGCGTTGGGTCTGGGAATGCCTGTGCAACTTCATCCGAAGAACGCCGTTCCTGGGGAGATGGGGAGGGTGGTCGTTGTGCTTTGGGCTTGGGAGGAGTAGCTTGGTATAGCTCCTCCATGGGATAATGGGCAACCGGACTCCGTGGGTGTTGATTAGCCATCTCTGAACTTGCCTCAATTGGGTTTTGGGCATCGAAGATTGTTTCAATACGAATGTGCTCGTCAAAGCTCCATTCAGAGTCCCTTGCATCTCGAAGATAAGGCGAGCTGCGTCTCAAGGTGGAAGCTGTTTCTGAAAAATCAACTCGTCTCACAACGTCATTTGAGTCCTCACTTGGCTCCTTCA
Organism: Fusarium domesticum; assembly: GCA_013618395.1. NCBI lineage: Eukaryota > Fungi > Ascomycota > Sordariomycetes > Hypocreales > Nectriaceae > Fusarium > Fusarium domesticum. The sequence goes on from JABFEV010001914.1 coordinate 4,070, forward strand.
GAAGGTTTTGGGGGATTGGAACAGTCTCTGGTAGTTGGTCGTGTCCTGATTTTGGACTGGACAATTGTTCGAGTGAGTATTGATCAAAATCCCAAACATCTCTTGGGGTTTCCCCTGCAAGAACGGGTGAACTGCGTCGGGTGTTGGATCCTGCTTCCGACCAGATGAAACCATTCTCATTGAGAGGCTGTGACTGTGCCTGATTTGGGTTGACCAAACCAATCAGGTCAACATCCTCGATATCGTTTTCGAATTCATCAATGTTCTGCGACACTTGGGCAGAGCGTGCGTTGGAGATTTTGGTGGCAGAGAGGACTAAGCCACTTGGATCTTCTCCCCCGGTTGGAGTTGGCTTCTGAGACTGGCTCTTGTCAGGAGACTGTGAGTGGCGACTAGTTGGAGTGGTGTCCAGCTTTCCGAATTGCGTCGACTGTCGTTTAAGCTTTGGGCCTCTGGCGGATTTGCCACCCTTCTTTGGCGGCATGTTTAATGAGTGTTTCTGCTAACAGTGTAAGCAAAGGGTTCTCAGTTGAATAACAGTTTGGTTCCCAGCGCGACAGAAAGAGACTGACAGCAGGGAGTTGGCATGCCTCGTGAGCAACCGTTCTGGGCGTTTGGTTAACACAGGTAGCTAATTTGCGGATGATTTGCTGGATGTGTGTGAACCGAGTGTCGCCAAACGGAGGAAGATTTGGGATTTGGGGTTTGGGATTTGGTGAAAATGACTTTTGCAACGGCTCACCTTCTCAAGAGCTCAGTGACTCTGAGATGCAATACGTTGTTTTTTTTTTTCTAGAAATCATATTTGTGGGAATTTTGATGGCTGCCTGGTGAGTGCATGAGGTAGAAGGGAAGGAGCGGTGCTGGTGAGGAAGGAGCACTGTTGCCGGAAGGACTCTGATGATCAAACCTGGCAGTTGAGGAAGGGGTGATGTAGTAAGGTACCTATGATTTTCTCCTTATTAATTCGACTAAATCTGCTTTGAATACTACTTACCATATTGAAGATGAGGAAGCCATTCCGTCTTCACCACCTATACACCGCGAAGTACGTTGCACCAATGGCCGCGATGAAGTGTCCGCCATTACCTTGTCTTACGCATTCACAAATTGAAACAAGTTCCATATGCCCTGATTACTATTTTCAAAGAAGCCATGCATCTTGAATAATCCGTCATTCGATCCAATTGCCAACTCTGTACGGAGTATTATTCGAATCCTACTTTACTATCATGACAAAACAGAAACCCGAATTCCGTACTTACCTTTATCTTCAATCTCCCGTCCATTGGTACAACGTCGCACACAAGAAGCGGACTTCGGTGCTCGTGTCGCTCCGTTGCCGATGAATCGTCGTGTCATCACCCGCGCGGCGCGGCGCAACCATTACCCAGCACCAAATGGCGGACTTGGAAATTGAAACGGGCGACTTGGGTGGGGACCCTCCGTTAACTCCGCTACCTCATGAAGCTTGTTCCGCTCGGAGATCACATAACATTGTCCTTCATCTGCCTCATTTAAGCATCGATATTATCATCTTTATTTAATTCTTAAACTTGTCACACTTATCTCGACCTATTCTGGAACTTGACCTAGATGAGGCGCATAGTTAACGGCCCTAATTATTATCGTTCGGCCAGCACGCAGCCACCAGCTTAGATGACCATGGCGACGCACTCTCCAGCCAACGGCGCCGTTGAAGAAAGTTGCCCACTTGTCGTGGCTCGCAAACTCAACGTTCTTTGGAAACGGGCACCTTCAAGAGACTATCCTTCAATTGCTTCCATCCCGCGTACATCAGCCGCACGACTTGCACAGGCCGCCGAGTCCCCCCCTGTCAATGGCGACGAGCCGAAGTCAAACACCTACTTGTATCTTGCGTACGGTTCCAATCTCGCAGCCGAAACGTTTCTGGGTGTTCGAGGCATCCGGCCACTTTCTCAAGTGAATGTGACAGTACCTACGCTGGAGCTCAAGTTCAACCTTCCTGGCATTCCTTACCGCGAGCCCTGCTTCGCAAATGTCGACTACAGGAAGATTCCGGACCATCCAAAACTACCTCCCCAAGTGCCCCCGATTGACCCGCCGCCATTCAAACCACCACACACGACTGCACAATGGAAGGAGGGACTAGTCGGTGTCGTTTATGAGGTGACCGAAGAAGACTACAGAACCATCATCCGCACCGAGGGTGCAGGCGTGGGCTACAAGGAGATTGTCGTCCCCTGCCTCACCATTCCACCTAAGATATCTATACCGGAGAAACCCTACCCAGAGCTCCCCAAACCCTTCCTTGCGAGGACCCTTTTTGCGCCTCAGATTCCTGAATCAGATCTTCCCGACGATCCTCGCAAGAAGAAGTGGTGGTATCGGTTCCTTCTCCGCCCGCAGAGAGATCCGGATTACTCCCAAGCCAGTGGTCGCTACTTGAAGCTGATTACGGATGGCGCAAAGGAGCACGAGCTTCCAGATGGCTATCAGCGGTGGCTGGAATCACTTCAACCCTATACAGTCACCAGCTGGCGTCAACGAGTCGGTGCTCTGCTGAGTTTAATTTTCAGCGGCGGAATCTTCTTGTTTATGATATTTGGAGCCAAGATTTTTGCTGACAAGGAAGGTAAGCTTCCTAGGTGGCTAGTAATCGCTGCGACGGTGCTCTTCAACGTAATCTGGACGAGCTACGATATTTTGTTAAAGCCTACGTTTGGAGATGGAGAAAGGACTGAAGATGAAGGAGGAAAGAATTCATGTACCGTATGGTCAGCCTTGATGTACGAAAAGCGTCCGCAGGTGGATGAGGAAAAGGCGAGTTTACTGAGTAAGTTTGATTAATAGCCTCTTTGGGAGGATGATATGCAATAGCTTGTTAAGTATTATGTATTACCTGAAATCAATATTTACCTAATTACCCTCAGTGTCTCTATATACATGAAATCTGAAAGGGGATTTTCAGTCCGATATATCATAAAACATAAGGTTTCCTATAGCTTAATACCTCATCAGCGATAAAATAAGATTGACTTTGACACTAAGTTCAGCTCTTTTGAGTTTCATTCATCTTTCTCTACTTCATGTCCCTGCACGATTTGACTCTTTTCCCAGTCTCTTTTTCTGCAGCAATATGCATAAGTCGGATATTCGTATCACGCTCAGCCAGAAACTCGAGCGCACAGCAGCCGACAAGAGTCACACTCGCAGTTTTGTGCAATTAGGTAAAGAACCTTATAGGAAGGTCTCTGTATATAAACATCGCTGCTCTGCCACTTTTGTGAGTCCCTCTTCTTCGCCCTTAACCAGATATCCAACACCAACCATTTTCTGCCCTTTCACTACCGCCTCTCACCTTGCAGTCTTCTTTGAGGCTGGTTAATGGCCCTCTCTCCTATCATCCTCTTAAACAGTGAGCAACAATGCCTGTAAAAACAGTTGACAAGATGTCCTGGGGCGACCCGCCCAGAGAGATCAGACTTGGGAGCCTAGAACTCTTGCTACATGACGGTTGCAGCTTGGCCAATCTAGCCGCAGTGTCGCGAGAGTGGCGGATGATCATCGAGCCGCACAACTTTGCCCGAATCAAACTGACCATGTCACGCCTCGCCGATTTTGGTTCGATTCTCCATCGCAATCGGGCTCTCGTGGAATACTTATGGGTTTGCTTGGAACTCGAAGAGTATGATTGCAGCAAGTGTGCGTCTGAAGATCCGGAAGCATGTGGCATCAGAAACGAGGACAATACTCTCATTTTCAAAGCAATCCATGATCTGTTCTCAGCTCTCAGCAAATGGGAGCCGCATGGCGACTTGTTTCTCGACATAGGCGTTTACTCGCCCAGCGACTCAAAGCATCGGTTCAAGTATCTGGCCTTTAAGCCTGAAACTCCTTTGTCCGAATGCGACCGACATCGATGCGCAGAGCAGGCGGTGCCCTCGGAACTTGACAACTACCAGCATGGCAAGGTTGCTGAAAGGCGACATTCCGCTCCAGCCGTCCAAACTGCTAGTATCTACAAACATTTCGAGGTAATCACATCCAAAGGACCGTCCGATGCCAAAAGGGAGGAGGACGAATGGTGGGAGAAACTACCATCAGTACCGGCAGTAACAGGTGTGCTTCTACGTCAACAGAACCGCCGACGATGGAAGCCGGTGGCGCTGGTGCATTTACTCAACCACTTTCCCAGACTCCAGGAGATTCACTACGAGCCTTGGAGGGAATGGTATCAACCTGAGCAGCAGTGGACAGACACCTGTGAGTACTGCTGCAACACTTCAATATTCTCTGCCATATATCCGCTGTCATGTTGTTGACCGCTGACCACCCGCTAATCCTCATTCATGATGTAGACCACAGCTTGTTTTTCTACTTCCTCGGCTGCGACAAGCTACGAAAACTCATCCTTTTCGAGAATCTCGATGAACAGTACTCTTCAAGCTGTTTCGACTGCGACCCCATTCGACTCCCAGACCCTGATGTTAGCATGAGGGTCGTCAACGCCAGTCTCAAGCTTGAGCACCTCTCAGCATCATTCATGGTAGACGCCAGCTACTTCTTCGATGCATGCAAGCCGTCCTTGAGCTTCCCCAACCTGACTTCGCTTGTGCTTACTTCACAACTACTCACACCCGACGAGTGCCCCAGCAGGATCAACAAGATGCTCGAGGCAGCGGCAATAGCGGCCATGAAGATGCCAAAACTTGAGTCAATGGAGATATGGAATGGACGGGAGGGACTGGCGATGCTCTTCAGTTACCACCAACACCGGTCAGTTGGGGGCGGGCAGCGTGCTGTCGTAACCTGGAGGGGAACATGGCGCCTTACCCTTCAGCCTCCTGCGATCCAGGCTTGGGAAGCCGTAGCACGCAAGCATGGCAGTGGCGGATTCTATGTTATCAAGGAACCGCTGGATGCTGACACTGTTATTAAGTCTCATGGTGATGCCATCCACTATTTGAATATTTCCAAGCCGGTGATACAGCCAATTTCGTTACAACAGATCCGAACGGAGCACAAAATTCGGGAAGGGGTGCACAGTGGGCAGTTTAATCTCTCGAAGAGAGACTCGAGTAAGGGATGATGGATGCAATTTGCTGTGTTAGCAATCACAAGGGATATATCTGGTAAGTACATGTGAAGCACTGCATCTCACCTTTCCAGTGGAGGGGGGGATATGTTCATACAACGGGACAAACCATGCAAATTCAGCTCTCAATCGTCGGCTTTGAAGGGGCTCTATTCGAGAGTAAACGGCCATGAAATTTACCATCACGCGACTACCAGGAGCCGAGATCCAAGAATCGGGACAGGGATCGACTACGGCCGTTTTGGTTTGGCGACGGGGGGCTAGGTCCTGTTCCTGGATTGTGCTGCATGTAATATACACGTACCTTGCCCCCTTGACGTCTATAATCCTGGGTTCCTGGACCAGGTAAGATGCTGGGCCCCTGTTTGCCGACCACTTCACATGCGAAATCCTTCAATGTTTTGGCATTGGCTGTTGGATCTCGTTGAAACGACCTCGTCCGCTCGTCATATTTACATGTGAAAGTCGCCTCGGTCGGTCGGAGGTCGGGCCCTCCAATGTCCATTAACCTCCCTTACCCAGGAATTGATGGGACGCTTGACCGTTTGAGGCAGGCGGTCACTAGCGGTCACATTCTGCCGGGCCGTTATCGTGGCGTACTCCAGTGTTCAACAAGGCTTGGAAAGCTGAACATGTAGCAGAGACAAATCAATTCTTATACCTGCTACCCCTCAATCTTGGACTCGACCCTTCTGTCCTTCCCACTCGCTCTTTGCTGTTGTTATTCGTATGTTTCGTTCTCTTTCCATTCGATCCTCATCCCTCTTCAAAAACTCGACAAAGATCATACCCGCCGCCCGTTACTCTACAGCAACATACGGCAACATGGCGAGCTTAGGTGGACATCAGAAGAAGCACAAGGTGACCATCGTTGGGTCTGGTAACTGGTACGCCCAGCATATTTCCATTCGTCTAAACATACACCAAGCAACTGCTAACCTATGGGATTATGGTGTAGGGGTTCGACTATTGCCAAAATTGTGGCCGAAAACACCCGTGCAAACAAAGATGTCTTCGAGGAGGAGGTCCAGATGTGGGTCTATGAGGAAGAAGTGACCATCTCTAAAGACTCCAAGCTGTACGACGAAGCCACGGGCGACAAGCCTCAGAAGCTCACCGAGGTCATTAACAAGCACCACGAGAACGTCAAGTATCTGCCAGGCATTGCGTTGCCGACCAATCTTGTCGCCAATCCCTCCATCTACGATGCCGTCAAAGACTCCACCATCCTCGTCTTCAACCTACCGCACCAGTTCATTGCAAATGTTTGCAAGCAAATCGACGGCCACATCCTGCCGTATGCTCGCGGCATCAGCTGTATCAAGGGTGTCAACGTCTCGGATGAGGGTGTGAGTCTCTTCAGCGAATGGATTGGCGATGGCCTGGGCATCTACTGTGGTGCACTTAGTGGTGCCAATCTCGCACGAGAGATCGCCGAAGAGAAGTGGTCAGAGACGACCATTGCTTACGATCCCCCTGCCATTGACAACAGCAGAGCTCCCTCACCCCAAAACGGAAACCCGCCTACTATCACAGCGATTCAGCACAGAGACGTACGCGGACGAACCTCCAAGACCAAGCTTGTCGCCGTGCCCGCTGAGTATCCTCCCCTGGATCAAGAAGTCTTCCGCATGTTATTCCACCGCCCTTACTTCCATGTTCAGATGGTCCCTGACGTGGCTGGTGTGTCTCTGAGCGGTGCGTTGAAGAACGTCGTCGCCCTTGCGGCTGGTTTTGTGGACGGTCGTGGCTGGGGTGACAACGCCAAGGCCGCCATTATGCGAATTGGCTTGATGGAGATGGTGAAATTCGGCAAGGAGTTCTTTGGAGAGACCGTACACACGTCTACCTTTACTGAATCCTCTGCCGGCGTCGCTGATCTGATCACGTCCTGCTCCGGTGGTCGTAACTTCCGATGTGCCAAGATAGCTGTTGAGAAGGGCATTAGTGTTCAGGAAGTTGAGAAGCAAGAGCTGAACGGTCAGAAGATTCAGGGTACCACCACCGCAGAAGAGGTCAACAGTTTCTTGAAGGCCCGAGGCCTAGAGTCGGAATACCCCCTTTTCACTGCTGTCAACGACATTTTGCATGGAAAGGCTCACGTGGATGATATCCCTCATCTGGTACAAGATTCATGAGCAAATGGTAAAGAGATGGACCTCCAGGGATAGCAGGCAACCAGAGGCGTCTCAAGATCAAGGGCTCGGATATAAGAATTGAGGTTGGTCGTATGTATTAGGCGAACTCGGTGATGACAAGCGGTTGAACGAATGTTATTCATCTATTTTTCTTCTTCACTCTTTGTCCTATCTGAATAGAGTATGTGAAGAGTCTATTGTTGTTGAGGTTGAGTACCTATCTCTGCGACTTGCTTTTTCGCCCATCAAGCTGCGGGCTTTTAGGTCGGCCTACAGCTTATAGGTCTGCGCTTTCTTCAGTCGATAAACACACTTGTCAACTTCACAGGATATTCGGCGTCTGAACTATAATGGGATTCCATCCTGAAGCCTCCCTGGAACTTGTCAACTACTGTCGTCCGGCCTGCATTGAGTTACATGCTGAACAGTGCATTCGCAACAACGTTTCTGCTTACTACAATGAACCTGTTCATTCCATGTCCCTCCACGACTGAAGTCAACATAACTCCCTAGACGGTCCCTTGCCCGGTGAAGATACAAGTCTGGGAAAACCTATTCGGTCCTGGTAGGTTGGTTGTGAGAGGTGAGTCTTAAATTGAAAGCGTTGAATATGTCAGCTAGTACACCTTGAAAATTTCCAGTTCTATAAATCATCTCATCGATATTCAATTTTGGGAACTGCTAATGAGAGTAGCTTGGATCTTTGGGATTGGATAGTCGGTTGAGTCTTATGCGGGGCCTCTGCCCATTAGCAAACTGCGTTTTGGTTGTGACTGCAGGCTGAAGAATTCAAGGTTTGTCAATGTAGGCGCTGCCTGACGAGAGGTTCATCTTGTGGAGTTCAACCTACCAAAGCTTGAATGGACTCTTGGTACAGTTAGCAGAAGACTACAGTGCAAATAGCAAAACTCTACGTAAACAGTCTCTTTGGAATTGTAATAGCCGCTCTACCATTCTTGAACGAAGTAAACCCGATCTGCCTTTTTTTTTTTTTTTTTTCAATCAACGCATCAATTCTTTTCAAACCCTTTTCAAATTGAAAAGTAGCATATGTAGACAGTTCCTTGTTACGCTGTAGAGTAATGTCACTCAGACCAAGTTCCGCAGATGATCCCGCTACTGGAGTGTTCCCCACTTGCAGTGGATCGTGATCAATGCTTGTTCATGTTGGGAACGGGACGAGGCCATGGGAGAGCTCGGACGAGGGATCTGGTCTGATGTGATCTGGTAGACATGATATAATTATAGGTAGGTAGGTAGCGCATTCTTCTACTTCATAGTAAGTAATAGTCACCTCCCTTATGCCTTAAGAATGGATGTCTATTCGACCAATGCCAAACATGAAGTAAAGTTGCCTCATACTCATATCCCAGCTTCTTAAGCAGAGCCTCTAAGCCCCAGTCGCCGCCGCAACAGCTCCGGAGCTATTCGTACTACCAAAGAAATGCCGCCTACAGCTCCACCCAACTAAAAGAGACAGACACAAGAGTCTACTAATACAACTACAAACGGGGGGGA